>LZPO01044194.1:777226-800794 GCA_001675575.1 Neotoma lepida
CTCTTCCCATCCATCTTTCACTACCTTCTACTGTCTTTTGCTCATGTTAAAACTGAATGAAACGGGCACTGGGCTAAAGGAGAAAGTGAGGACTATTTGGGGGAAGGGAGGGGATCAGCAAGAGGGGTGGAAGGCGATGGAGGTCAGGGGGAGACAGGAGGGAATGAGAACCAGGGGTGGAAGGCGATGGAGGAGTCAGGGGGAGACAGGAGGGAATGAGAACCAGGGGTGGAAGGCGATGGAGGAATCAGGGGGAGACAGGAGGGAATGAGAACCAGGGGTGGAAGGCGATGGAGGTCAGGGGTAGACAGGAGGGAATGAGAACCAGGGAAATGGCGTGTGGGAGTGAAAATGCCGTAAAGAAACCCATTAATTTAAGCAGCCTCAACTGGCTGAAAAAGTAAACACTAAAAACAAGAAAATGAAGACCCATTAAATCCATACATCATGTGGTTAGACTTTGTAAAACTATTATTTTGCATAATGGTTGCTGGCTTTTGAAAATTATTTTCTCGTATTTCCCCAAATATTAAGTTGGTTGATAGATTAGTGTTTGAACTTGTAGATTCTGTTAAAGAAAAAAATTCAATTGTATTTTTAAAAATAAGTATATTTGGGTAGACAGTTCAATGAGTAGGACCTGAAGCTGGGTATGCTAGACTGTATGTGTAACCCTGGTGCTGTGACAGCGGGATCCCTAAGCTTGCTGGCTCATCAGTCTAGCTGAGATGGCAGTCTCCAGGCTCAGTGAGGGATCTTCTCTCAGGACATACCCATGTCAGCTTTTGACCTCCACACATACTTGTACAAGCAAGCACACCTACACACACATATGCACACACACACATACATTATAATATGTAAAACTTACAAAACCCAAAGCTCTCTTTTCATTTTTATGTTTGTTTTGCCAGTCTAGAATTTTCTTATATTCTTTTCCATATGTGCAGTTGCCAAGCAGAGAGAGCCGATGTCTTTTTTCTTTCGTTTTTGTTTCTTTGAGACAAAAATCTCATGTTGCACAGATTGGTTTCAAAATCGCTGTGTAGCTGTGGTGACTTTGAACTCCTGCCCCTCCACCTCCCAAGTAGCTGGGACTACAAGTGTGTGCTCCATGAAGCTGTGGTATCTAGTCTTAACAGCTGTGAGGGTTTTGTGCAATGACTTCCTTTAGTACCAACATTTCTCNNAGGGACAGTGTGACAAAAAGCTGTCTTCATGCAAAAACCGATTGTGTGTTGCAGGGCACCCCGAGAGAATGCCCACTAACTACAGCTTTAATTGTTTAAAAGTATTAAGGAAAAACAATGTGGGACTTTCTGCAGACAGAGGACGATTGTCTCTAGTGACTCCCTGGCCTGGGGCAGTGATGGAGAGGACAACTCTAACAAGACAATTTGGTGAGAGTTTGGAGAAGCGAAAGATTGAGTTGATTGGGGGTGAAGGACTGAAGAAATGGCTGAAGGTGACAAACAGGGAAAAGATGATAAGAAAGACAGAGAGCAGAGCCCAAGGAGACAGTGGCTGATCGAGAAGGCTGGTGGCAGCCAGGGTAGCAGTTTTCACCTGGAACTGGGGAAGTNGCTGTAGGGTCCAGACTGAGAAAAATTCTATTTTAAGGTCCTGAAGGGGACTGTCACAGTTGCTATTACTAAAGAGAGATCAATTTGCAAAATAAGTCCACTGAGGCTTCTTATTACCCCCAGGCACGGTGCCTGCATTATTAGCTGCTGGCAGGCCTGCCATTAATGGGATACATTAGACTATCTGCAGGCGTGGATAACCATGGGTAATTGAGTCTAGTGAGATAAAGCCGGCAAAACACAAGTCAGGACTGCATTTTCCAGAGAAAATAATCTCTGACTGAAGTAAATGTAAGCATTTTACTAATTACACAGCAATTATATGATATCCCATATCACAGCAAATTAAAGTACATATGCATATTAAAAAGAGATATCTGNAACATACCTATGGCTATTCCTATCATGACTTCCAGACCTCAGTGACAGCCTCCCTTTCATTTTGTTGGGCAGAGCCACTTCTGGGAAATGCCCACCTGACAGCGCAGCTGGTAAGGCTCCAGAGCCAATACGAAGACAGATTTTACTATTCTGCCACATTCTCCCTACCCCCATCTTCCTTTCTTTTGCCATTTTGAGTAGAATCCTTCCATCTGTTTGTCTATGAAAAAAATAACTGAACATTTGCTTTATATTGCTTGTGCTAATTTTCGAAGCCATGCCTTTAAATATTCTCGGAGACCTCAAGAATTTCTTGGAGAAAGAAATACAATTACATAGATTTTCTGATTCCTGCCCTGATTATTTTTTTCAATAAAGACTTCTGCCGTGGCTTATTGACTCTGCTCACACTCACACTCACACTCAACATTTCCTGCTCTTCTTTGACCATGGTTTATTTACATTACAGCTACTCAGGAAGACAGAGGCAAATCACTTGAGTTAGAGGCCATCCTGGGGGAACATAAAAGACCCACTGCCCCATCTTGGAAACAAGGAAGGAGGCTGGGGCTGTAGTTCAGTTGGTAGAGTACTTGCCTAGCCTGCATGAAGCCCCAGGTTCCAAACCCATAAGCTAGTGTGGTGGCATATAATCCTAACTGAAGAAACAGAGGCAGGAAGATGAGTTCGAGGGGAAGCTGGGGNGATGTTTTCTACATTGGCAAGAAGCGCGCATGTGTGTGTATTTGTGTGTTGCTTAGGGTTAAATTGAGGGCCTTGTACGAACCAGACAAATGCCTGTCACTGAGCCACACCCTCAGCCTATGTAAGATTCCTTTCCACTGGATCTTATACCATCAGTAAACAGTTTTGGTCTTTTTTTTTTCCTGCTAACTATTTAAAAGGCTGTGGGATGATTTTGAAAGCAAAGAGTATCCAGTGAGGTTCTACAAGCTTTGGGCCAGCCCTTTCCTCTCTCTTCCTCTATCTTTCTCTGATACCATGATGATGCAAATGAGTGTCCTGGCTGATGCTATCAAGAACATCAACAGTGGTGAAAAGAGGCAAATGCCAGATGCTTGCTGGACCTCTCCTGAAGTCACCCTCTGGTTCTTACTGGCTCTGTTGGCACATTTGGGACTGTTGATGATCAAGAAGCTGGGCGTGTTGCAAACTTCACAGGCAAGTTACACAAGTATGGANTGGTCAGCTTAGAATTGGTGTGCTAGTCAAAGACCTAAGCAATGGCAGAGTAATCTGCGCCTGTCTGGTAAGTTTGGGGCCACTGTATTGACAACCTCAGCTGGTGTGATAGACCATAAAGAGGCAGCACAAAAAAAGAGAAAGCCTTGGATAAGGTGCACATACTCAGATGAGGTGCTCAGTGGGGGAATAAGCTGTAGTCTAGTTCTGGAATGTAAGGAAGGGAAGGCTGGTGATATGATNCAGTTCCACACAGACATAAGAACCGAAGTTCTGATCCCAGCACCCACACAATGCCTGTAATCCCAGTGTTTGGGAAGTGGAGGCAGGGGGGGTCCCTGGCAAGCTGAGTAGCTAGACTACCTGAAGCCATGATCTCTGGGTTGAATATAAGATCCTGCCTTAGCCAGGTGTGGTAGCACACACTTTTAATTATAGCACTCGGGGCGGGGAGTGGGAGCAGAAGCAAGCAGATCTTTATGAGTTCAAGGCTAGCCTGGTCTACAGGGTGAGTTCCAGGCTAGCCAAAGCTGCATAGAGAGACCTTGTCTCAAAATTTAAAAAAAGAAAATTTAAAAAGTAGCAGTAGCAGCAGCAGAATTTAATATATAAGGTGGAAAGTGATGATTAAGAAAGATACCCAGCATCATTTTCTGACTTCCACTTGCATGCATACATATGTCCATACACATGCCAACATATACACACACATGCACACCATCCATACAAAATGAAAGGAGGAAAAGAGGAATGATAGAAGAACCTCATTATTATTGCAAAGCCAAGGGGACCACAGGAAAAAATGGAAGACACTCCAAGGAAGTGTCTGTGCAGAAGACTCTTCTGCATCAAAGCCTTGCCAGGCTCATGAGCTCATGGACTTACAATGGTGACTTAGCTAAAATAGCTTATACCCAGAAGTTCCACTATGCTGAGGAATCATGCATTTGTGTAAACCATGTTCTGCACTTGACATTTCTGTGTGAGCTTCTAAGAAGTATCTGGGCTTTTCCTGAGTGGTCATAGCCAAGGATTTGTTAGAGACAGGCACATAGAAAAAGTTACAGGAAAGAAAATACTTTTCCTAGAAAATCCCTCAGATTATCTTTCTGTATATAATTGTAAAATATAGTTGATGAAACAAATACTCAATAAAAAGTTTTTCAGTTACTTAGTGATAGATTCTTTTGTAGAGTATGCCTAAATAGGAAGAAAAAGCACAATTTTTCCCACTTCTGTTCCTCAGTTGACTCCTCCATATTGCCTGGCCCTGCTAAAGAGGCAAATCTAATCAATCTAGTTAACTTGACCCAGCTCCAAAGTGAGATTTTCTTTTGTTAAGTTATAAACCACTCTTTCCCCGTCTCTTTCACTAAAACGGATGCATTGACACTTACAGGATTGATTCTGCAGTCTTACCATGAACCAGCCAAAGTGGTACTTCAAAAAATGTCCATAGTGTTCAGAATTGTCAGCTTCAGTGAGGAACTTGTTAGAAAAGNGAATTCTGTGCATCTCCATTTCTTCAGTTAGAAATGCTGGCAGCAGGCTTGGCATCTGTGTTGACAAGCTGACTAATGCAGGCTGGTACATGCTAAAGTTTGAGAATTGTTGGTTCATAGCAAANCTCACATTTTAATGTGCATGGGAATTGGTTTTGTTTAAAGCCAGATTCTAGACACTTGGTTTGGCAGGATTTTATCAGCTCTTCTAAGTGACCACAAGTGATGCTGATACTGCCAGGCCTAAGACCTTGCACATTCTGTGAGTAGCAAAGCACTGAAGTCTGGATCGGGGGTGCCACCCAAAGAACCCTGTGTTAAAGGGCTTGTGCCTCAACTCAGTNCTATTGGGAGGAGGTGGTGCTTGTAAGATGTGGGGCTAAGTGACAGGTCTAGTCATCGACAGCTACCCTTGAGGGGATTAGAGGCCACTCTGGTCCTTTCTCAGAAGGGGAGCTGAGCTGCTTGCCCTACCACACACCCCAGCTGTGATGGTCCACCTTACCGCAGGCCCCAAAGCAACAGCCAATTGCTCATGGACTGGACCTTCGAAAATCATGAGCCAGAATAAACCTTTTCTCTTTATAAGTTCATTATCTCAAATATTTGTTACAANANCAGAAANNNNACTAACACGTAGGGATCTGGAAGAGCTATTATGGGATGCTCCAAGATTAGCACAATTAAGTAGCTCCATCAAAGTTATAAGTCTCCCACTAGTTCCCAAGAGAATGCTTCTCCCAGAAGGAGCTTTATGCATGACAACATTGATCACAACAGCATTTTAAGAAAGAAAAAGAACTAGCTTAGTTGCCCAATAATTAGAAAAAGCAGTGGATCCTACTTCTTCACAAATACTGTATTTATAAATTTACTTGGCAATTAAAGTTTATTCTTAGGCCAAATCAATATTCCTGGTACTCTTAGGGTTTTTCTCACAGATCAGCACAGAACAGCAAACATCTGAATTGTCTGACATGCTCTCAGTCTGTGCTGAGCAGAGTAGAGCTTTACATCCTTGTTTAGGCTCCTGCTGTGGGCAGAAGCCTTCCTGCTGTCTAATAACTCATGAGTCAGAACTAATGTGCTCCTGCGAGAACTGACCCAGTCTCTGGGCATAGTGTGTCATGGCTGTAATCCTAGCACTTAGGAGGCTGAGATGAGAGGACTGTCTGGGCTACATAGTGAGTTCTAAGCCAAGTCGAGCCACAGAAAGACTCTGTCTAAAATAAATAAATAAATTTATAAACACAGCACTCAAAGAAATAGCAGCTAATTAAAAGTGAATATGAAATATATAACTTAAAGAAAAGAGCATTAGCTTATAGTATTCTGCTTTTAACCTTACTACAAAGTTTCTATTTTCAAAGATTGTTCTAAAACTCACAATTGGTGAGATGAGTAAGGTAAGGGCACTTCTCATCAAGCTTGAAGACCCAAGTTCAATTCCCAGGACCCACATGGTGGAGGGCAAGAACAGACTTTCACAGTTTGTCCTATGACCACACACACACACATCCCACATGCATACATATGGGTATTTAAAAAAAACCTACCGTTTCTCCATTGATGGATATGTTAAATAAAATCTTTGACACTGATATGTTTTGAGTGTGCCACTTAAAGATTTGTGTGCTGGAAGCTTGGTCTCTAGTATGGTGGTGTTCAGGAAATAGAACCTTTGAGTGTTGGGGTCTGGTAGAAGGTAATAAGGTCATGGGTTACTACCCTTAGAAGGAATTGTAGGATTGACTTATTTCTCTTGAGAACTGGTTGGTATAATAACAGCGAACCTGGCCCTCCTCAATTCCTTGCTCTTCCTGGCNGTGTGGTTCTTGCATGTACACTTCATCACCATAACACTATCTAACATGAGCTTTACAGCAGAGCCATGCTCTTGAATCTCCAGAATTGTGAGCTAACTAAACCTCTTCATTGTACGGCACCTAGCCTCAGGTGTTTTATCCTAGTCAACCCCTTCATTGTACAGCACCTAGCCTCAGGCGTTTTATCACANTCAAACAAGATGGACCCGTATTTTATGTGAGTGTGAAGCATTTTACCCTTTTAAAGAGAATCCTTTCACATTTTGAATTTGTGTGTTTGTATATTTCCATCTTTTCATTATTTTAAAGGCCCTTTTGTCGCTAGTCTCCCCGTCCCATTCTATACTCTCTATACCCAGAATGCCTTTCCAGTATGTGGTTCTGANAATCCCACTCAACTTTGTAGAATCTTCTAGAATAAAGGCAGCCATCTTGCTTTGCCTTTCTTGCCTATAATTTTCTTTCNCGTAATTCAATAATGAGACTCATTTCAGATCTCTGTATTTCCTGCCTTTTCTTTTGTGTTTATCTCTGAATTGTGTTTCTTTTTGCAACCAACACACTTCATACATCTGTTCATTCAATTCTGGTTCGTTGTTGAGGCATACTTCTTACTAGTTCTTCAAGAAGCCTGTCTGGATCTCAAGTCTGAACACAGTGCCCCTGTATACCCTCTAGAGGTGTGTACCTCCCCACCACCACCTGCGCAATAGCACTTATCACACGATGATACAACTGCTCTCTAATGCGCCCCCCGCCCAGTCTAAGTTCTGTGAGGGCAGATGCCATGGTCAGACACGGATCTTGGGCTCTGGCTTCAGCAGCTGTGTAATCTGGGGTGAGTCCCCAAATTCCTTAAATCATAACCATAACGAGTTTAATATATTGTGCTCCATGCCCAGTGTATTTGAACTNGCCATCGCTCACCAATGCGTTCCCAGTGCAGAGACTGGTACTAGTCATTTAAGAGCATATTGTGCACTCCAAGGTCGGCATAAGGCTCCAAAATGAAAACAGAAAAGGCACAGTTCATAGAATACAGTCCCAACCACTTCCCCACAGAGTATGGATTATACTCAAATAGGGTACACTTGTTTATTTGGGGTTTCTTTTACAAAGCGAGAGTAAATTACGGCATCCACTGGTGTTTTGACTGTGAACAGTTGTGTAGAAATGGTCATTCCTAGAAGAGATGAAAGAGGGTTGTATGTTATTGTATTACATTGGAAGGGGAATGGAGGCAGAAAACAATCAATCCCAAGAGNGGGCAAAGAGGCCAGGGTTTGTGACATGCCAGACCACAGTGAGCACGGAGCACATGGGCTCGACTGTTGGTCAGCTTTCCTGTTCCTCTCCTACTGAATTCTACTCATACAAACTCAAGAGGTATTATGAATTTTACATCTTAAAATTNCATTTCTTTATCTCTCTCTGTGTGTGTCTCTGGTAGAGTGTGTGCTTGCATGTCAGGTGTGGTATTCGTGGTACCCCTCCTGTGGACTTACCTAAAGGCCCCCAAAGTCCATCGGTGGTTTTGTTTATAAAACCTTTGGATATGGGGAATACGGTACTTTGACTGGTACTGAGAGACAGAGGTGAGGGGGACATGAAGGCAAGAGTTAGAGCAGGAAACAGGGAGAAGCCAGAACAGAGAGTTTTAAAGGTGTCCACATCAAAGTCCACTAGGATCTCTTGATAATTTTACAAGAGCATCCATCTGTAGTTGGTTGTTTTTACTCTTTTACTCTTTGGGGGTCCACCACCCATCTCTCAAATAAATACACAGAGACTTTTTCTTACTTATGAATGCCTGGCCTTAGCTTGGCTTGTTTCTATCCAAGCTTTTCTTAACTTAAATAATCCTGTCTATCTTTTGCCTCTGGGCTTTTACTTTTCTCTATTTCTGTATCTTTTCTTTCCTTCTTATTCTGTGTCTGGCTATGTGGCTGGGTGGCTGACCCCTGGCGTCCTCCTCTCCTTCTCCTTTTCTTGTTCCTCCTCTTCTATTTATTCTCTCTGCCGGGCAGCCCCACCTATCCCTCCCTGCCTAGCTGTTGGCTGTTCAGCTCTTTATTAGACCATTAGGTGTTTTAGACAGGCACAGTAACACAGCTTCACAGAGTTAAACAAATGTAACATAAAAGGATGCAACACATTTTTGCATCGTTAGACAAACATTCCACAGCATAAACAAATGTAAATGCATTGTCAACTAATATTTCACAACATCCATCTATTAGTCCTCCTCATTTTTCTTTTGGCCTCTAAAGCTTGACATGAGAGTGATTAAACCCAAGAGCTTCTTTCTGGTATTTTGATAGCTGTTGGAGTGCATAGAATAGCAATATGAGGTCCCACACAGATGCTTTCTCGAGAGGGACAGAGAAGAAATTTAGCCATCATTTGATTTTTAGGTTAAAACAACAGTCTGTTCCTTTTGTCCATGGGCAGACACTGGAGTGTTGGATTGAGCCATAGTCTAAAGTCTTATATCTAGGCTGCAACTTTATTAAGAAGAAAATCATTAGAGAGATACAGTGTTGTCTAGGGAATGTGATCCCTTAAGTTGTGAATGAAACATAGTGATAATCTCTGGCTATGGTTTCTTGATGGGTATTTAAGATCATGTAGTTGGCCAAAATTAATAGTTTTCCTGTTTTATTGTCAAAGCCAGTTGAGGGTCTGTTTCTCAGAAGTCCCTTGGGCTAGGGGTAGACCTCTGGTTCCTCTGGCCTTCTGACTATGTAAGCAGAAGTCAGAGGCCTTGCTTGACTGTGGCTTTGCTTGGAAACACTGAAGAAGTTTTTCCTCTGTGTTGACCCTACTTTTTGTAGACTAGACACTGGTTAGNGTCCACTGGGGTCCCCATGGCCGTCCTGACCAAGAGAATAGACAATGTCCCACTGGANGTTTCAAGAGATGTCTCCCACTTTCCTGGGGCCTTTTTGACTTCAGAGGGTGTCTTAGTCAATGTTCTATGACTGTGAAGAGACACCATGACCACGGCAATGCTTATAAAAGAAAGCATTTAACTGGGGCTTGTTACAGATTCAGAGATTTAGTCCATTATCCTCATGGTGGGGAGCATGACGGTAAACAAGCAGACATGGTGCTGGAGAAGGAGCTGAGAGTTCTACATCTGGATCTGAAGGTAGCAGGCAGGGAGAAGGACCCTTGGCCTGGCTTGGGCCCTTGAAACCTCAAAGCCCATCCNGAGTGACACACTTCCTCCAACAAGGGCACACGTCCTAATACTTCTCAAGTAGTGTTACTCCCTGATGACTAAGCATTCAAATATATGAGCCTAAGGGCGCCATTCCCGTTCAAACCACCACAGAGGACGAGGGGCAAAAGATTGTCTCTTATGATCCCTCTTGACTACATTAGTGTAGACCTCCAAATATGGCTCAGAGACACTTAGAGAGTCACTTTCACCAGCCTGTTTCTTTTGGCTACTATGTAATATTTAGACAAAGCTTGGCAAAACCAAACACTTTTAAATAATATTTAATTAGACGTACACCAAAAGCAGATCAATAACTCCAGTGATTTAAGTAGAAATGTGATTGAACTTTGACCTTAGAAGTTTTAGCAACTTAGACCTTTATAACTTGTACAGCCTTTCTAGCTTTCTTTGTCATTCTGGAAGCATCCAACCATCTTAACCCTCATACACAAATCCTTATTTATTAAAAATACTTTTGTGTTTTCATTCTTTAAACATATTCTTTTACTTCCTGTGTTTTCTTCTTAATAATATGAGTCATTGTAACATTAACAATAAATTTGCCATCTGTTGTGAGAATTTTCTCCATGGNAGATAAGCATGTTTACCCATCCTCATAAGGTTCCAAAGACAAANCAAAGGTCATTTTGCCACGCCACATCCTGAGGAACCAAGGAGTTTTGGGGCTTTGAGGGCATGGGCGAGGCTTTACTCACAGCAGTGTGACCCCAAAGCAGTCGTTTTGCAGACCCCCAGCATGGACAGTGAATTTCCCATGGCCACAGAAGTAGAGCCTGGTTTCTTGTTCCTTCATATAGTTAGACTATTTCAAATCCTTTACAGTATTCAACTTTTCTCTTCCCAGTAGTCTAGGCTTTCCCTGTTTCTAATTCAGCTTTTAAAATATTGTAATTCAATATTGTTGCTGGTTTCTTTATAAAAATATATTTCCTGAAATTCTATATTAGTATTTTATTATTCCTCCTTTTCTAGAAGATGTAACAAATGCATTGTAATTATAAACAAATACAGTCTTCCAGACTTGTATGACAAAATCATAGGGCCAGCTAGATGGCTCAATGGGTAAAAGTGCTTGCTGCTAAGACTGACAATCCGAGATCAATACNTGAGATCAATACCCGAAATCCACTTAGTGGAAGGAGAGAACTGACTCCTGCAAGTTGTCCTCTGACCACTAAACATGACATGTCCATGTCCACACACACCAAATTAATTAATTAATGTAATTTAAATTGTAAGTAGTGTAATAGGATTTAATGAAAGAGTANATTACTAAACCTCACTAAATCTCAATTTTCTTCAAAGAAGCATCAATACTACCTGCTCTGCCTACCTCACATGGCTATTCTGAAGCTCAAATGAAATTAAAATATATGAATTGACTTTGAAAACACAGTAGTATACAAATGTAAGATAAAGGTCATTTTCATTTGTAGCTCTTTTGAGAAATGTCTCTAAATGCACACCCAGATAGGGAACATAAGTCATTCCAAACAAATAAGAGCTGGCTGTCACCCTTTGCTCTCTCAAATGTGCTGACTGATGGTCAGAAGGGATTGTGTAGTGAAGCCCCATGTGTTCAGTTTGGGGCAACTGAAGAAGGAAGACATGTGGGCCTTTTCATTGCTAGGTGACACGTTTGCAAAGTTATGTCCACATCTGGCAGCAGGCCTGAGACAAGCAGCCCTATTGGCTCACTGTACCTGAGACAAGCAGCCCCATTGGCTGACTGTGCCTGAGACAAGCAGCCCCATTGGCTGCACTATGCCTGAGACAAGAAGCCCTATTGGATCACTCTGCCTGAGAAGAGCAGCCCCATTGGCTGCACTATGCCTAAGACAAGAAGCCCCATTGGATCACTGTGCCTGAGACAAGCAGCCCCATTGGCTCATTGTCTAACCATCAGAATTCTGCNAGCATAATTTGGAAAGCTTGCTGTGCCAGAGGATGGTTGTTTTTATTCGTTATTTGTTTCGTGTTCTCTAGAACTACCCGGTAAGTTTAGAGCATCTTCCACTTGGAGGCATAGTAGGGACAATTCGGTTCAGGGCTCTTCACCATGTTAGAAATGTTTTGTACTATTTCTCTGATAGAGGCNTTCCAGAGATTGTTCTCATGCCTTAACGTTCACAGACTATAAAGGCCTTAGAGATCATTATAGTTCAATTTCTTTGGTTTGCAGATGAGGACATTGAGGCACAGAGTGGTTGTAAGTTGCCCAGGGCCAAATCACTTGTGCCCCAGCTGGCTGCCTACTGTTGGCGCTCCCTTCCAATCATTAAGCTGCAGTTAAGGTCATAAACATCGAGGGGTATTAAACAGTATCACACAGCCTATAAAAGCCTTAGCATAGCAAATGTGTACGCTAACTATAGATNAACTTATCTTGATTTTGACAGAGAAAAATGCAAGTCTTAATTATGTTTAAAGGCACTTAAGAGTTTNCTAAGAAACTTATTCCTGCAGCGTGTGTTCTCTCGGCTTCTTTCTCCTTTCCTGTGTAGAAGGATGAGGGAGAAAGAAGTCATCAAGCCGGGCGGTGGTGGCGCAGGCCTTTAATCCCAGCACTCGGCAAGCAGAGGCAGGCCGATCTCTGTGAGTTCGAGGCCAGCCTGGGCTACCGAGTGAGTTCCAGGATAACCAAGGCTACACAGAGAAACCCTGTCTTGAAAAACAAAAACAAGCCATCAATCTGGCCTGACCTGTATAAATATCTAAGGAGTCGTGTGTCTAGTGGGGAAAAGGCCTAGTTCTCTGTCTGACATGAGGGCTATGGAATGGCACTGGTCCCAGGCCTGCGAATGGCAATGTGGCAGAGGCTGGAGTAGAGCCTTGCCATATGCCAGAGAGACTTTGAAAGATTGCCTGGCCTCCCTGCCTCCTGGAAGGACTTTGTATCTGAGGGGAATTTGCAACCTTTTGTACTGTGAAATTAATCACTGGGAACTTCAGGGCACCCTTTGCTCTGGAAGGGTTGGGGCAGGGGTTAATGGAAAGGGCAGAACACTAATTGGCTGTGATGAGAGATGCTGATAGACCAAACCGTGAGAGGGCTGTGAGGCTGTGTGGTTGTTAGACAGAGAAGCACTAGAAACAGTGTAATACCAAGCAGTGCTGTTTCCAGGAATTACCAGAATGCCTGACAGAGAGGCAGCGTCTTCAAATGTGCAAGCCTNTGGGTTAGCCATTTAAAGTTTCCCAGCCCCTTCGATAACAAAGGCACCCTCCCACCCAAACTTCACACCAGACAGCACTTCCCTCCAAAGACAGATGGTCAGCCTGTTATTCCCTAGAGGCAGAAAGATTAAGCTCCCTGCCCTTGTTATACCTCACTGTTCTTTGCATCTCTGTCGTGGCTGTGCTTAATCTGCCTTCTTTCCAGACTGAAGTGTTTGTCATTGTTTCCTCAGTAGACCCAACNGTCTTTCTTACCTGGCTAGACTTAAGTTCTGAAGAACAGATACTATTTCTCATTTGGTGCTTTTTAAATGATAACATGTTGGGAATNTAAAAAACACGGCGTCAGCTTTCCACGTGCATGAGACTGTTTGCTATGCAAACACTCAGGAAAGTCTCGTTGAATTCTGACTTTTTCCTGTCATCCTTCCATCTTTTGCTGATTGTGAGGAATCATAATCATTTTTTTTCCTGGGGTGTCTTGTCTCAGGGTCAGTGCAAATAGACTAATATTTATGAAACTTATGGTAAACAGTGGCGCTCACAGTGNATAGTCGTACTTGTGAATAGTCATTTGGACTCAGAAGTTGGGACTTCTTTCTTTTTAGAACACTAAACATTTAAATAAAGCAGTGGAAGACAGATATGGCCATGTGCTCCTGTGCACCCAGCACTCAAGATGCTAAGCATGAGCTTAATAGTTTAAGGACAGCCTGGGCGACATAGCAGACCTATCTCCCTTTTAAAATGCAGTGAAACAATAAAGGCATGTAGTCTGCCTTCCACAGCCNTGAGTTCCACCGTTTGTAAAAACAGGATGGCTGTACCTGGACTGAGCATGCACAGAGATCTCCGTCACTGATCTCCACACAGTGACCCATGACAGTGATTTGCATTGTGCTCACTTTACATTAGGCATTAGAAGCAGCCCAGAGAGTGTTTAAATACAGAGGATTGCCTACTTTCTAGGCCAGTATGTCTTCATTTTGTGTTAGGAGCTTCTCGGAGCCCTCAAACCAACCCTATAGATACTGAAGGACAACCATACTGGTCATGGGAATGCAGATCTTGTCTTTCGTGCTCAGGAAAGTTGGCTATCCACATTTACTCCTGCATCCTTTAGCTGTCATCTATTGAGTTCAAAGAGTGGCTTATACAAGATGGGGCTTTGAGGAAAGGGATGCTGTTAGGTTGAGGGAGGAATGACAAGATTGTTTATATGTGTGTCAGTGTGAGAAAAGGCAAGAAAAGACACTGGAAATGGTAAAACTTAATCAAGAGAGGAATAATGCTGATACCTAATTAGAGAAGTGTCAGTCCGTGTGGAGCTCTGCTGGCTTCATCGCAGTTCTGCCTTTCGAACGCTCTTGTCTCCATTTCAGCTTAGCTCCTTCTTCATTCTCTTTCAGCTGCCTTTCCCGATAGAGTGTCCCTGCTCTCTGACCACTCAGAACTGGTACCTCCCTCGGCTCTTCTGCACTGACATATGTAGCAGCTGGCCCTCTACCACTGACTCCAGCCAGCCAGGGCACCGTCCATTCTATACTCTAAACGTCTTAGATAATCTCTCTGAGCTAGCTTGGTTTCCATGCTCTACCTCCCTCTTTACTATTAAACAGAATCATCTTTCAGATCTAACCATCTCATCTCTCTCTGTCAGGACAGACATCCTGTTACCCACATTGCCCACCCTGCTGTTTCTCCCTCTCGCCACATTGCCTTGTGATTCCTTATGTGTCTGTCTGTGCGTCCATACGTGCCTGTCTCGACTGATGCTCTTTCTTCCTCTCTGTTCATGTTGAACAGCAAGCTTCCCTTTGTACTTCAGAAACTTACACCTGTCCTTTAGAGAGGGCCTCACACTACCTAGTCATTATTTATTTGTGTATTCTCCTCTAGACGATCCAGAGCAGGGATACACTGCTCTGTATTTGTTCATACTAAGCCAACACCAGTGATGATTAACAAAGTATTTGTTAAATTGGTAAATGAGTAAGTAGAAATATGTTGTAAGTGACCTCTTNCCTCACCGAAAAGGTGATGTTTTGCTCTCGTCTTGTGACTTGGATGGCAAATCTGAGGGGTGTCTTTCTCAGACGGCAGCGGTTAGAACTAATGTGGAGACCTTTGGGAAGACAAGACAGGTCTAAGTGTAAGTGTTCACACAAGATTATCAAAAACAAGCAAGAAATGGCTGTCTAAGCGCTCCTGATTGTATTCTTTTNNTNCCNAGAGGGAACTCAGGTCTCATTAAGGCTGTTTTTCTCTCAACCTGTAATTTTCCAGTTATCTTGATAAATTGAATTCTCAGAAGTTTTCTTTATTATCTCCTTATTTTCTTCTGTCTTTTTCCTTGCCCAATCCATCTTTAAAAATATCATATTTTGAGAAATTATCTGAGTCAGCTGAGCTCTTAGCTTGCAGTGAGAGACAGAAGGGCGTAATAACCACTAGGGCAGTGCGTTCAGGGCTGTGTGTGGTTATGTAAGTGTCCTCACGCAAAATGCTTCCCCTTCTTCAGAAGTTAACATCTCACTGCTGCTTCTCATTCTACTGTAAAGTGTGTCGCCATTTTCTTGTCAAGAAATACTTGCATGTTGACCAGAAGTAGGTGAAACATCCCTAAAACTGTTGTTTCTTCTCTTGAGTTTATTTGCCTTGTGCTTTCTGAATCCTAACCCCTCTCCAGTTGTGCGTGAAACTTGTCTTTATAATTTAACAAATCTAGGACTTCGAATAGGAGGGGCGTATGTCCTGCTGTCGCTTTGGAAAGCCAGATAGAGCTGTATCTTGCGGCTGTAGCAGAGGCCCTTTCTGGACTCAGAACTGCCCTCTCCTCAGTGCCTTCTATGGATGGCTGCCCTGATAGATGAAATCTCCTAGGGGAGCCTTGTGGATCAGCCCCCTGTCCATTACCATGTAGGGAGATTGTAATTTATAGCCCCAGATGGTGACTTCCCACCTCATCACTCCCTACTTATTTCAGCAGAGATGTTAGCTATTANATTGCCTCTGTCTTTTAACAATAATCTGTACTGTTTGCAAACGACGTTATACAAATGTTCCTATTTATCAAAATATTGTTTTAAATGAAGTTTCATCAGAATGTGAAGATTATGCATTATAGAAATAAATAGGTTTTTTTGGGGACTTTAACTTTGGAAATTAAATATTTAGGCACAAATTCTGGTCAGATTCCTGAATTTTCATGGAGGAGGGTGTCAGCTCATTTTGGGTGGGTGTTCTCAGTGCTGAGGTCTTTGGGGCATGTTCTATCACTGAGGAACTACAGGCCCAGCCTCTTGGCTAATCATTAAAACTTATGGGCCTAACTCCTACATAAGAAGTGAGGTTCTCGCCAGAGAGCAAAACCTATTGTCTTTAGCTGCTCGGTGTTGTTGAGAGCTCACCTATGAAAACTAACAGTANGGCTCGTGCCCTGTTGGATTAAATCAGGCCTTCAAAGACCTCTTGACTCGGAATCTCTTACTGTGTGCTGCTTTTCTGGAACTTTGGAATGTCACCTGGTCAGGAGAGGTAACTGGGAAACATGCACAGTATTTGAGGGGTATCTATCATCTGATAGAGAAAGCTGGCTCTGTCTATCATCTTTCTCATTTGGAGTCCTCTATGTAAGGAGAGTCTCATGGATGATTGGAATGTTTTTATTTTACTTGAACAATTGTGTCTTCACTCTTATCCATAGAAAGCTCTGGTCCAAATCTGTGAGTCATTTTTATGTGTTGCTAGCACACTATTTTTTAAAAATTTTTTCTACTTATTTCTACTTCACTTTTNAAAAAATTTTATTTATATTTTTCTTAACTTCTTTATTACACCATGCATATTTTTGTTAGCAGTTTCAAATCCTATTTAAGGTTAAGTCTATGTGTCTCCTAATGTTTATTTTTAATTTAAATCTTTTTCAAAAGCCAAGCTTATTTTATTCTGTCTCACAGTAAAATCATGATATTATCACCATTAAACATTAGTATTTAGTTGTAGATTTTGAACTCTGAAGATCATAAAGCTGCACAATGTAAAATGCAGACAGCATTTATTAGCCAGGATGTAGGGGCCAGATGATGTCTGGAAGTCTTACTGTGTAATTTAATCCTGGTGCTGTGTTTTTTGGCTTCATTGGCCTCTGAGTGTGCATATGTAATTAAGTGCACATGTGTAAAAAGCATGGGCCTGATAGGAAGGAGAGGGAGAGAGATCATTAGCAGAGATTAGATTTGTCTTTCCAGCTGGGCAGTGTGCCTCTGAATTCCAAGGGCTTTCCCCAGTGTGAATTATCAGACGGACTCAGCTGCTGCTCAGTTCCCCTCTGACTGAAGTGCATTTACTGTGCTGTTAAGCTGTGCCCCAGGAGGCCGAGTATCCTGAGGTACCAGATATATCTTATGCATGCAGAAAGAATGCAGAACCTATGGTACATGCCTTCCCAGGTCACAAATTGAATGGCAAAGGAGAAACTTTGTGCTAACTTTACATACATACATGAGTCTTTGGGAATGGTTAGTAGACTGAAATAATTCCTGTCTAGCTAAAACAAATGGTAATTAATCAAAGCAGTTCAGTTCAAATCAGTTGAGACTATCTCCCGATCTGCCGCTGCTGCCCTGAAATTCTAAAGACTAATGAATCAACTCCACTCTGAATCTAGTGCTGTGTCAGTCTTCTGGATTGATGAGGTTCCTTGGCAGTGATGGTACAATGAGAATTATGAAATCGTGAACACTTTTAGTACAGTATGTTATATCATAATGGGACTATAGTCTTACCTATTAATTGGTTGAACAGATATTATAGCTGCAGTAAATGATCTGTTTTAGTATTCTCATTGACAATTAAGGCCNCATATATTCTACTACTGTAATTTTAAAAGGCATGGTGAAGTGATGGATGTATTAGTTGTGGTCGTTTTTATAGTGTACACAAATAACAAAACACCACATTGTAAACTTTTTGCTTGCCAGTTTATTTTATCAGAAGCATGATTTTTACTGTAACCCAATGGCACTGGAAAGCAAAGGGGGCATGGTCTCTTCTCCTGTTGCTTACTGAAAAGGACCAGCGTACTCGTAGATGCCAGTTTATCTACTGACAGTCNGGAGGATACATGCAATGCACAGATAACACAGACTCGGTAACTAAAGGATTAGTTTAAATTTCTTCCAAAGTCATACGCAGTTTTTTCTTAGTCTGTTAACAAGTGTTGATGTCATCGTATCTGAGCTTCGTGTCCACCATCATTCCTCTCCTTCCCAAGTACGATGAGTCGGACCACAGCAGGAAGACCAAGGCAATCGGACAACTGCAGGGTCATCNGCTGCTCATTTCTCAGGACTATAAAAGCCACAGTGCCCAGGTGCTCTCTGCTGCCCTGCACCACCAGCAGCAGCAGTAACCTCCGCCACACTTAAACTAGGTAAATAGTAGCCTAAATGATGCATCCATTTAAGACTGAGTAAATAGATAAGTTGAGAACGAAATATTTACCCTATTAGTGAAAAATTTTTATGCAGAGGATAAATATGAAGCACAAAATATGAAGAAGACACTGAGTCTCTCTGCCACTAAGACTGACATAGCAGGAACAGGAAGTAAGTTCTCTGTGAGGCCGGAGGACAGCATAAGAGTGGACATTCATGCAGGGCTTATACTTGAATCTGAGTTGCTTTACATTGACAGGCTGTGGAAATGGAATAAATTACCATTAAAGGTTAGGGCTGGCAATCAGGCCAGCTTAACTATAGTATACACTGTGCAGGTGTACCAGGCCCCATGCTGGCTTGGTTTAATACCCTATTGCCCCTTCATGAAATCCCTGAGAAGTTCTTAGACAAGAATTTCTTCTTCTCCTTCTTCTTCTTCAGATAATTTAAAAAAAAATTTTTTTAAGCCAGACTTGGTGACACATGCCTTTAATGCCAGCACTTGGGAGGCAGAAGCCGGGAGATGTCTGAGTTTGAGGTCAGCCTGAACTACAGAGCAAGTTCCAGGACAGCCAGGGCTACACAGAGAAACCCTGTCTCACACACACACACACACACAAATGAGATTATAGTATAATTATATCATCCTTCCTTCCTTCTCCTCTCTCCAAACCCTCCCATGTACTTCCCTTGCTCTCTTTCAAATTTGTGGCCTCTTTTTCTTTAATTGGTGGTGGTGGAATATGTGTGTGTGTGTGTGTGTGTGTGTGTGTGTGTGTATGCACAGGAGTGCACATTCCTAAATACATAAATACAACCTACTTAGTGTATATAATGTTATTTGTATCCCCGTGTTTCCAGGACTGACCATTTGGTGTTGGATAACCAATTGGTGTGCTCTTCACTGGGGAGGACTTTTTCTCGGCTCTCAGCCTTCCTTGGTTGCCTGTAGTTCTTTGTGTAGGACTGAGGTCTCATGAGATGTCCTCCTTCCATGTTAGCATGTCTATTGATGTTGTTCTTGTTCAGGTCACGCTTAATCAGCTGTGTTGGTGAGACTTCTTGGGTGCAGCTTCTGGCATTCCTAGGAAACAGTCTCACAGCAATCTCCCTGTTCCTCTGGCTCTTAAAACTTTTGTACCACCACCCTCTTCTACAATGATCTGTGAGNCTTAAGTGCTAGAGTTGTGTTATAGGGGTATCTGGTGGGACTGGGCTCCCCAACTCTGTATTTTGATTTGTTGTGATTTTTCTGTAATGGTCTTTACCTGTTGCAAAGAGAAATTTCCTTGATGAGGGATGAGAACTACACTATCTGTGGGTATAAGGATGAATATTTAGGATGAAGTTAGGAATTATGCTGGTTTGGTAAAGTAGATTCTACTCCAAGATCCATGACTACACTAGCCCTGGGTGGCTGGCTAGGTTCCAGTACCAGACTTGATTTTCTTCCTGTTGTGCAGATCTGAAGTACAATTAGAGAGCTGTTGGTTCCCACCCAAGTGTGTGTGCCACGACTGCACGCTTTGGGCTGTTGTGCCGTGTTGGTGCTTGTTGTGGTTCATAGGCATCATACTAGGTAAGACTGTTAGTTATTTCCCTTCAGTGGAAGTTTGCATGGCACTTTCTGGTACCATGAAAGTGAATCCTTGGGGAAGAGACTTCCAGGTCAGATCCAGTTTGGGTCCTCTGGGCTCCATGTCCAAAGTGCACAATATCTTCAGCAATAGAGATTTACCTTGCCCCTCTGAGGCACTACCAAGAGCAATAGCAATAGCCTATAATGTTTGGGGAGTCTCTTGGACAATACTGACCAACAACTCAAAAAAGGGATTCTCATGTTTGGTGTTGGGGTTTTTGTTAGATGGTCTTTGACTCTCGGAGGGAGCATTAGCACAGATGAGAAAATTTCATTTAAACTCTATGTGTATATTTATTTGCCAGCTTATGTGTACTATAGGTGTTTTAGGTAGGTAGTCAATACTAGTATTCCTTTTGCCTCTTCCAGACATCCTTAGGTTATTTTACCCTCCTCCCTCCCTCTGTACTTACTTCCCTCTCCCTCCCTGTTTAGAACCCTGACATTTTTCCCACTTCCTCCATCAGCTTGCTTGTACTGTGCTATTCCTCTCTCTGTTGCTCCCCCACCTCCTCCCCAAAATTGTCCCTTCTCACTTTCCTGGTTTCTTCATTTATCCCAGGTTATAAACTCACATCTGAGGATTTGGAGCTAGGACCCTGAGGTGAGACAGAACATGTGACATTTGTCTTTCTGGGTCTGGGTTACCTCACTCGATATGCTCTGTTCTGGTTCATCTCTTCACCTGAAAATTTTATGCTATCATTTTTCTTTATAGCTGATAGTATTCCATAGTGTATATGCACCACATTTTCATTATCTGTGTGCCAGTTGGAGGACATTTACATTGTTTCCATTTCCTAGNTACTGTGAGTAGAGCAGCAGTGAACATGGCTGAGCAAGTGTCTGTGGAGTAGATATCAAATCCTTCAGGCATATGCCAGGGANTGGTATAGCTGGGTCATATGGTAGATTTCTTTTTAGCTTGCTGAGGAATCTCCACANTGATTTCTGTAGTGCCTGGACCAGTTTGCAATCCCAGCAACAGTGAATGATGGACTCCCTTTTCCCTACATCCTCTCCAGCATTTGTTGTTGTTTTGTTGATGTCTGCCATCATGACTAGGGGGAAATNAAATCTCAAAGTAGTTTTGGTTTGCATTTCCCTAATTGTAAGTGGCAATGAATATTTTTTGAGATATCTCTTAGCCATTTTATCTATCCATCTATCCATCCATCCATCTATTTGTTTGTTTTAGTTATTTATATAATTTCTGTTCAGATCGCAGGCCCAGTTTTTGCATGCATCATTGATTGGGATTTGTACTCTTTGCTTGCTTGTTTCCTTCCTTTCTTCCTTTCTTCTTTCCTTCTTCTCTCCTTCCTTCCTCCTTCCATTCTTTCCTTCCTTTCTGTCTTTCTTTATTCTTTTGTTCTTTATATATTCTGGTATTAACCCTCTGTCAGATGAATAGCTGGCAAAGGTTCTCTCTCAATTCTGTGGGCTTCCTCTTCACCTGAAGGAATATTTCCTTAGCTGTAAAGAAACCTTTTTAATTTTATGAAGTCCCCCTTGTCAATTGTTGGCCTTAATTCTTGGGTAAATGGAGTTCTAGTCAGCAAGTCTCTCCTACACCTATATCATGTAGGATACTGCTTGTGTTTTCTTCATATCATGTAGGATACTGCTTGTGTTTTCATATCATGTAGGATACTGCTTGTGTNGTAGGATACTGCTTGTGTTTTCATATCATGTAGGATACTGCTTGTGTCTTCTTCATATCATGTAGGATACTGCTTGTGTTTTCTTCATATCATGTGGGATACTGCTTGTGTTTCCTTCTAGCAACTTCCATGTTTCACATTTAGGCCTTTGATCCACTTGGAGTTCGTTTTCTGGCAAGGTGATAGATACAGGTCTACTTTCTTCTGCAGGTNGACAGGAGTTTGTTTTCTGGCAAGGTGATAGATAGATCTACTTTCTTCTGCAAGTGGACAGCTACTTTCCCAGAACTATTTCTTAAAGATGCTTTCTTTTCTCGAGCTTACGTTTTTGGCATCTTTGAAATATTAAATGGCTGAAATTACATGTGTTCATGTTTGGGTCTTAGATTTTGCTCCATTGGTCTACATACCAGTCTTTGTGCCAGAACCATACTGTTTCTGTTACTATGGCTCTGTAATGTATCTTGAGATCTGGAGTTGTAATCCCTCCAGCATTATTCTCTTTGCTCAGGATTGTTTTGGCTATCTGGGGTCTTTTGTGAATCCATATGAGGGCAGTGTTTTCTATTTCTGTGATGAATAGGAAAGGCATTTTGATTGGGGTTGTATTGAATCTATGAATGGCTTCTGGTAAAATGTTCATTTATACAATATTAATTTTACTAATCCATGAGCANCAGGGATATCTTTCTTTTTTTTTTTTAAATGAGAATTGCTGTTTATTCCTGAAGTTGTCAAAAAGATCACCAAGGATGTCTTTCTATTTTCTAATATCTTTACCTCTCTCTTTCTTCAGAGGATTAACGTTTTCCTCTCCAGGTCCTCCACTTCCTTGGTTAGGTTTGTTCCTGGATATTGTATTTCCTTTGAGGCTACTGTGAATGAGACTGTGTCCACAATCTCCTCTGTATTTTTGTTGTTGGTGTATAGAAAAGCTATTGATTTGGGCAAACGTTGCTTCATTTGTTTATCATTTCTAGAGGTTTTCTGGTGGGCTGTTTGAGACCTCACATGTACGGTGTCATGACATCTGCCAATGGGATAGCTCGGCTTCTTCTTTTCCTAGTGGGAGGCTTCTTCATTTCCTTCTCTTGTCCTATTGTCCAGCTGGTGCTTTGAGCACAGCATTGAAAAGGAGTAGGGACTGGCAGTGGTGGCGCACACCTTTAATCCAGGCCCTCAGGAGACAGAGGCAGGCAGACCTCCATGAGTTCAAAGCCAGCCTGGTCTACAGAGTGAGTTCCAGGACAGGCTCCAAAGCTACACAGAGAAACCCTGTTTCAAAAAACAAAAACAAAGGAGAAAGAAAGAAAGGAAAGGAGTGGGGATAATGAAGATCCCTGTGATACTTCTGACTTCGGTGGGATTACTCAAGCTTTTCTCCATTTAGGCTTAAGTTGGCTGTGGGTATTTCATGTATTATTTCATATTTTATTATGTTGAGGTATGTTCCCTCTAGTCCGACTAGCTCTAGGACTTTTATCATGAAGACATGTTGGATTTTGTCAAATAGTTTTTCTATATCTATTGAGATGATCATTTTTTTTTTACCTTTAAGTCAATTTATATGGTATAGGGTATATTACATTTATTGACAAGTTTGTTGAACCATCCCTGTATCTCACAGATGAAGCCAGCTTTATCATGATGCATAATCTTTTTGATGTATGTCTGTGATTATAAGTATTTTATTAATCTATGTTCATCAGAGATATTGGCCTATAGTTTTCTTTTTTTGTCACGTCTCTACCTGGTTTTGATATTAGAGTGATACTGGCTTCATAGAAGGAGTTTGAGAGCACTCCCTCTGTTTCTGTTTCTTTGTTATTGTTGTTGTTTTGGTTAATAGTTTATGAAGGATTGGCTGCTGATCTTCTTTGAAAGCCTGGTAGAATTCTGCTGTGA
>LZPO01044194.1:813462-824503 GCA_001675575.1 Neotoma lepida
ACAGCGTGCTCAGTCTGTATAATGGTCCTTGTATGACTGTTTTCAGAGGTGAGCATTTGGTATTGGATAACCAACTGGTGTACTCTTCCTTGAGGAAGACTGTTTCTCCCCATCTCAGAATCGCTAGTTGCCTGTAGTTCTTTGTCTAGGGTTGAGGTCTCCTGGGCTTTCCCCCTTCTATGTTGCTTGTCTGGTGATGTCATCCTTGTTCAGGTCATGTTTAGGCAGTATCTTAGTTAGGGTTTCTATTGCTGTGAAGAGACACCATGACCAGGCAACTCTTATAAAGGAAAACATTTAATTGGAGCTGCCTTACTGTTCTGAGNCCATTATCATCATGGCGGGACATGACAGTGTGCAGGCAGACATGGTGCTGGAGAAGGAGCTACATTTGATCTTGCAGGNAACAGGAAGTGATCTGAGTGTCATACTGAGTAAAGCTTGAGCAAAGGAGACCTCGAAGCCCACCCCCACAGTGACACACTTCCTCCAACAAGGCCACACCTGCTCCAACAAAGCCATACCTCCTAATAGTGCAACTCCCTATGGGGGCCAGTTACATTCGAACTACCACAGATAGTAATGTTGAAACTTTATGGGTGTAGCTTCTGACATTCCTAGGAGACACAATCTCACAGCAAATACCTTGTTCCACAATGATCCCTGAGCCTTAGAGCAGGAGTTGTGTTGTAGGGGTATCAGTTGGAACAGGCCTCTACAATTCTGCATTTTGATTAGTTGTGGTTTTTTGAAATGGTCTCCATCTGTTGCAAAGAGAACTTCCCTTGATGAGAGACAATGACTCTACTTACCCAGTTAGACCCTGGGAAAGGATGTCTAGACAGTTCTTGCTAAGCTGCACATTATCCATCACTTCCCTAGAGCTAGCACCTGACTTCATAGCCATGATAGATGGTATTTTCCCCACACATCTGCTCAGGCAGAAAAAGACATTTTCTAATGGATAGCCACATCTATAGAGTCAATGACTGACACCAGTTCAGTTTTCTCAGCAAACCAAAAGATCCAGAAATGTCTTGGCAGCATGGACTCAGCTCTGCANCTTGCATTTCNTCCTTTGGCCAGGACATCTCTGCCTTTGGAAGTGGGTCACCACTGCTATGTTGCTTAGGTACAATTGCACTTTTAAACCTTCACATAATACTCTGTTCTGTGCCTGCAGAGGTTAACATGTAAAAATACCTTGCTTCTGATATGCTATTGGGCTCAATCAATGAAAAGCACCCATGGGATCTCAGAGAGCAGGAGTATGTGCTTGTGATTCATTATTAATTCCTCTGGCTCTGTCAGATCACCATAGTTTGGTCCATCAGTCCATCAAAAGCCAAAATTCTTACTGGGTGACCGATAGCAATGATCTCCGAGACTGGCGATCATTCTTTCCCTTGTCCAGGACATAGCCCCTTGGCTCAGTTAATTCTGGGGCACAGACCATCCCTGTTGCCTTTCCTGCCCACTCCTTTGTAAATAATCTCATATTTTATTAAACTTTCCTTTGCCCCATTTGACAGTACCATCTGTTTCCTAAGAGAACCTAGACTAATGGAGGGCCCTCCAGAAACTTAAATGACGGTGCTTGCTACAGCTGCTCATTTATCGTATAGACAACGGTCACCCAGACACTGGAAATTTGAATTCAGAAAAGTGATTATATACAGCCCCAAAAGTTACTTCACTAGTACACTTGGAGTCTAGATGAGTCTAATTAGACTGGGGTTCTTTCTTTAGAAACATACTTAGTCTACAAAGAAGAAATATGTGACATAAGTCTATATAGACAACATGGCATTTATTAGAAGTAACTGTTAAGTGCTTTCATTCTCATCATCAGATTACATATCTGTGTTAACCCAACTCTACCCCCACTAAGGGAGTTATTAATCTTTCAACAGTTATAATTCTTCAAATTATATCATTTTTAAACTCAGTAAGGCATAGAGACTGTAGGAATGGTCAGCGTGGTCCNACGTTCAGGGTCTATGATAGTGNTGCTGAACCCTGTAGCAGGTCACCACTTATTTCTGGGCAGTCTGATCTCCTGAACTGCTTGGAAATAAATGGTCTTTTCACTTTAAAATGGAAACAACCTTTCTCTGTGACCACTTTAAGGTTCTTTTCTCCAATGACAGAAAGATAAATTTGTTTTCAAATTCATATTCTTGGGCTGGCAAGATGGTTCAGCATGTAAAGGCACCTGCCACCAAGCCTACAACCTGAATGCAATCCCCAGGACTCACATGATGGAAGAAAGGATTTAGCTCCAGCAAGTTGTCCTCTGACCTCCACATAGTCCCTGTGGCCTGTAGGTGTGGGAGTGGGCACACACGATGAATAAAATGTGATTTTAAGAAATCCATAGTCTCATTTGAGCTCATTCTTAGTTATATAGATAATGATAACTAATATAATTCTCACTGGGCATGGTGGTTGCAGTCCCAGCATGCAGTAGGCAGAGACAAACATTCTAAGTTTGAGGCTATTCTTACACACACACACACACACACACACACACACACACACACACACACACGCTTCCTTATTTTAGAATCCAGTGTTTATGAATTAAAGTATAAATAACAAACCTTCATTGGTGCCTGATTCTGAACCAAGTCTCAGGCCGAGCATGCTGTGTTGCCTTATTTAACCCTCATTAGGCNTTGCACAGAAGCATAGGAACTAAGATGAGTGAGTGGCTCAGACAGCTTGAGCCCAGAGCTCACATGTTCTATAACGATGCTAAATTTATCTAATTGTCCCTTCCCATGAGCACTGTTTTCCTAGAGATAGTTTCCTAAATTAATAAAATAATCTCCTAATTTAAAACATATCAAAGATAAAACTATGGGAGTTATTGTTTCTCTTCTCAAATATCAGAATGACTGAGTGTTAATATTCTCTCAAATATCATAGCTGCTTTGAACTTGCTTGCTTTTTGTGATTTATTAAAACCTAGAGTATAAAAATAGCTGCTGTAGTTAAAGGCAAAGGAAATTAAATATGAAAGGAAGTTACAAGTGTCTGGGTTTTCTCTTTCCCGTGTCTCTCCTCTGGCCTGTGAGCTGCAGGGTCTCTGTCTCCCTGGTCAGTTCAGACGCATTTCATAAGCCGCCCTGCTACACCTCTCTGGCAATGGAGTGATCTTAGCTTTTCTTCTTCAGTTTTCATTTTTAAAAGAAAATCTTGCTGGTCTTCCCCTGGTTCTTCCTTTATTCCCCTGGATTTCATATGTATGTTGAGTATGTATTTTTATTTTAGATTTGGTTAACCAGGCATGGGGGTGTATTTCTGGAATCCCAGCATCCCAGAGTCTGGGTGGGAGGACTGTGAATTTGAGGCCAGCCTGAGCTACATAATGAGACCTGTCTAAAGCAAACAAATACAAAAACTCCAACCAACCAACCAACCAACCCATCAGACAAAAACTCCACTCAAACAAGCCAAAAAAGATAAAGAGATAATGGTGAATAAACTGGGACTCCAGGCCTGTATTCCTCCCAGGCTTTCTGTCTTACACCTTTAGAATTCTGATATGAATATGAAATGCATGAAGGCTGGGTATGGTAGTTTATGCTTTCAATCCTGCACTTCGGAGGCCACGGTAGGGGATTGCTGTGAGTTAGAGGCCAGCCTGATCTATGTAGTGAGTTCTAGGACAGCCAAAGCTACAAAGTGAGACCCTGTCGAAAGAAGAAAGCNGGGGNAAATAAATAAATAAATAAGACAGTGCCAGGAGATTGATTGGAAATAGCTCCCCCTGATCAATAACTCTCAGAAATAATGTTTAATTTAAATTTTTGTTCAATTTCAATCATAATTTAATTTAAAATTATGTCCAATTTTGAAGACTTTGTGGAGCTAAATTTTCTAAAACTCTGATTTATTCCTACTCACTATGTAAAAGTAAAATTCTGAGCTTAATAACTAATAACATTATTTTCTATTACAACATGGAGAAAAATTGTATGACCTAAGACATCCATTTGACCACCTTGCCTCTTTTTCTGTCTCTCTATCCTGCATCCTGGGATGTTGGCACAAAGCCAAGATAATTTCCAGAAATTGGCAGTTCCCTGCCAAGTGTGCAGCTGGGCCGTCTAACCCTTGCCTACTTATTTTGTGTACAGACCACTTCTTCCTTTTCTTATGAGGCCAAAAATTTCACAGGGGAGAAGTGTGTCCCAAGGCAGGGAAGGGGCACCATCACGTGCTCCTGCAGACACACCTGAAGGCTGCAGCAGCTCACCGCCCTTCATGGTGTGTCCAGGTGGAATGCCCTTTACCTCTCTGATATTCCGCGTCTTTTCCATTTGTCAGTGTTTTTAAATTCTTGCCTTATCCCCCTTCCTTTTAATAAATAATAGTGTTGATATTTCATGGGTAAAAACAACGAAGCAGTCAGTTCCCAAGAAAGTGCCTGAACCAGACTTGGGCAGGGAAAGGGACACTAAGTAAAAGAGCAAATGACAAAGAGAGGTTGGGTTGCAGCTCCCCATCAGCTTCTGCTTGCCAGCTCTTCCTTGTGCAGGGGCAGTGGGTGGTGTACACACAAACAGGTAAAATTTAGATGGTTTTATCTCCCTACACTCTTCTGAAATACAGCTCTGATCACATTTGTATATAGTCATGGTGATGGTTTTTCTTCCCCTTTGTTTGTGCACTCTCAATTTCCCTGCCTTTTGTGACTTTGCGTTGGCGCTGGTATTCTCTAGAAACACAAGGGATGCCTGTTGGACTGGTGTACACAGTGAAGCTGGCTTCATGTCTGTCCACTGCCAGAGAGCTCTGAGCTTCCCTAAGTGGCCTGTGCTGGTGTTGAGAGCTGTAAGCTGCCCCCTGTAGGTGGATCTGTGCCTCCTCAGCACACCTTCAGTCCAACTGGAGTAGCATTCTGAGCCATTATTTCTTTTGGCATCTGTTCTAGTGATATTGTGGCTATTTATTTCTCTGTCTAACAAACAGCCAGGCAAATGGAAGGAGCCAGGAGGAAAAAGGAAGACTCAGCCCAGCCTTGCCTCTGTTGAGTAGGCAAGCAGCCTCCTGGGACTTGATTTGCATTGAGAGCAGTTGGAGTGACCTTTAATTCTTGAATGTCCAGCTAGATTCCTTCAAGTTTTTATGTCGGAAGGTTTCTCCAGTCCCACCCGCGGTCCTGCAGCCGCTTATAAAATAATCACTCAGAGGCTTAATATTATTTACAAACTGTATGGTCTATGGCAGGCCTCTTGCTAGNTAGCTCTTATATCTTAAATTAACCCATTTCTGTTAATCTAGGTTTTGCCACGTGTTCTGTGGCTTACCAGTCTGCTGGCATGTTGTTCCTTGGGCAGCAGGCTGGTGTCTCTCCTACCTCTCTTTTCTTTTTCCTGGTGTCTCTCCTACCTCTCTTTTCTTTTTCCTGTCTCTCTCTCTTGGATTTCCTGCCTGGCCATAACCTGACTTGCTATAGGCCAGAGCAGCTTCTTTATTAACCAATCATAGCAACACATATTCACAGAAAGACATCCCACAGCACTTCCCCTTTTCTGTCTAATCAAAAAGGAAGGTTTTAACTTTAACATAGTAAAATTACATAGAATAGAATAGTTATCAAGCAAGAATTACAGTTACAATATCTAGTCTATTTGTATTTCACAAAATTAAAGAAAATATTCTATCCTCTATCCTATATTTGTAAGTCTAAAGTTTCATATCTAATTTATCTTTTATCATAACCAAGGAAAATTATAACTATCTAGTCTTCAACTACATCAAAGACCCCAGAAGGATATAATATTACCTAAGTAAATAGGAAGTGCATTGTAAGCAACTTCCAAAAATCTAGAATGAAAGAGATAGCTGGCTGCCTGGACAGTCACCCAAAGTTCCTCTGCAATGTTTGGGCATCCAACTTCAGCCTATAGGCCTAGAGTCTCTCAATTGCTTCTCCCTGTGTCCTGCAGAATGTCTGGCAGCCTCCTCTGTGAAGCAGGAACCTGAAGGACNATCTTNCCTTGTTTTGGCAAAGTTTAATGGTCATTTTTCCGTGAGTCCTGCATGTCCGGTCGATACAACATACTGTCAAGCAGTCCAGGCAAGGGCAGTTCTTTGCCTAGCAGGCCATTTTGTGCCACTCCATATGGAGTGTCGTTGATGCCCATCTTCCTCTTTGAAGTAAATTGGTGCTGCTAGGAGCAGACATGTTTCATTGTTCAGAAAGTCTAAGTTTTTAAAACATTTTAAATGCCATATTCTATAGGTCTTTGAAGTGTTTGAAGATTACCTACCTAATTAAAATTTATCTATGTATACCTAGAAAACTTAGCTAACATGACTATAAGTTTGATTATCATGGATGACTAATTATTAATCTATATTTCTTAATTATAGATTACAATTTCAAATGAGCTGTACAAACATAATACCTTAGACAAGAGTAGAAATATACACACAGTATAGCAAAATTAACTTTAAATTTGTATCGATAAACTAAAACTATAGCAATTTAAAACATTTTAAACAAGTTGTTCCTCTTTAAAAGTAGATTCAATAATCTACCCCTTTATCCTATTATTTCTATACTATTCCCTTTTCTTTTTTAGAAAAATATTGCATTTATAATCAACCCCCTTTAAATAAAAAATAAACATTTATAAACAGTATTTTGAGAATTTGGGCATAGCTTATCATNCTACTTCCTGCTGGTTGGGGGTGCTGGTAATCTTATGGGGATCCTGAGAAAATTAAGAATTATAGTTAAATCTTGGCTGTAGTCTGTGAGGATGGATCATCTCAGCCAGTTGCTTTGAAGCTGATTTTGGATGTTGGATCATCTGGGCCATGGTATCATTGGAGACCTTTCAGGGGATCTTGGCTGATCAAACCATATTAGCCTGGAAGAAATCCACAGGTTCTCCTCTTCTGTGGAAATAAAAGTAGAACGTCTTTTCCTAAGCAACATATCCTTAGACATAAATTTTGAAGTCAAGATACCTTTAAAATATACACATTGGTTTAACTGAGTAGTCTTTACAATCAAATGTCTCTCTCCAGTTAAAAATCCCAAAGACAATATAATCCAGACTCTCTGTGTGATTTCCATCGTTACATGACTTATATTTTATATTACTTTTATTGTCTCTTTAAAGACTTCATTTTTTTAAACTATCTNTTTCTTTATATAACTGTCTATCCTCCTTTTCCTCTCTCTTCTAAGCCTACATNCATTTTTACATATAATGTAAACCATTTAAAGGTTTGTTCCAGCTGAATCTGTCTTTTGTGTATCTATAATCCTTTTCTGACCAGGAGAGATGTTACATTGTTAAACTGCACGGCTAGGACAAAAAGCAGCAGCCTTGGCTGCTGGCTCCGCCCATCTCAGCTTCCCAACATGGTTGGCGTACTAGTTATTTAGTACGTGGGGAGGGGGNATGGTGGGGTAATTCACCTCCAGCTCTGGGAGCCATCTGGGAGGCAGTGGGTCCATGCTTCCATCCAGTTGCATGTACCCAGAAACCTTTTTTTTTTTTCTGTACTAGCAAAAACTAAATCTACCATGTAGTGCACTGCCCAGCTTGGAGAAACCTCTGTGTACCGCTGCTGGAATCCACCATGCTATAGCTCAAGCCCACACACCAGGAACCTGCCACACTGTAGCTCACAGCTTGCCTGAGAAACCCAACAGAAGCTGTTTTTAGCTCCATTTTAGAATCTTTTGTTTTAAAAGCTTTATCAGGTTTTAGGTGGAAATTCTTGCCAACACGTTGGGTAGCCAAATGTAGCCACTAGTTTTCCTGTGTCCCTTCCAGTCCGTAGCTGCTTGGACCCAAGTAAACACACAGAGACATATTATTTACAAACTGTATGGCCTATGGCAGGCCTCTTGCTAGCTAGCTCTTATATCTTAAATTAACCCGTTTCTATTAATCTATGTTCCACCATGTGTTCTGTGGCTTTACCTGAGTCCCATTACANGTAGCTCCTTGGGCAGCTGGCTTGTATCTCCCAGCCTCTGCCTTTCTTCTCTCCTGTCTCTCTCCTTGGATTTCCCGCCTGCCTCTAAGCTGCCTTGTCATAGGCCACGGCAGCTTATTTATTATCCAGTGGGAACAATGTATATTCACAGCATACAGAAAGACATTCCCCAGCACAAGGGCATTTGGGTTGTTTCTGTCTCCTAGCTATTATGAACAGAGCAGCAATGATGATGGCAGAGCCAGATCTGTGGAGTGGATGGTGAGTCCTTTGGCACTCTCCACACTAATTTCCAGAGTGGCTGCACTAGTTTGCAGTCCACCAACAGTGAATGAGGTTCTTTTCCCCATATTCTTGTCAGTGTTTGTTGTCAGTTGTTTTCTTGGTCTCAGCCATTCTGACTGGGGTGAGAGGAAATCTCAAGGTTGTTTTAATCTGCGTTTCCCTAATTACTAAGGATGCAGACCCTTTAAAAGATATTCTTAGGTACGTTTGCTTCTCCTTTTGAGAACTCTCACTTCGTGGCCATAGCCCATTTTTTAACTAGCCATTTGTTTTCTTGATCCTTCATTTTTTGTTTGTTCGTTTTGAGTTCTTTGTCTAGTTGAGATATTAACCCTCCGTCAGTGCATAGACAGCAAAGACTCTCCCTCTCTGTAGGCGTCCTCCTCACTCGGTTGCTTTGGTGTTTGCTGTACAGGCTGTTTTGGTTTTATGTGGTTCTGGTTTTAATTGTTGGCCTTGACTCCTGAGTGAGTGGAATCCTCTTCAGAATGTCCTTCTCTATGCCTCTGTGTTACAAGCACTGACTGTGTCTGTCCTCTGCAGCTCACATTGAGGCTCTGATCCATCTGGAGTTGATTTCTGTAACAGGTGATACATACGGGTGTGATTTCATCCTTCTGCGTGTAGATAACGAGTTTTCCCAGTACCATTTGTTGAAAATGCTGTTTTTTCCCCACTGTGTATTTTTGGCACCTTTGTCAAATACTCGATGGCTGTAATTACAGGGACTCGGGTTTTCGTCTTCTGTTGCATCTTCCCATCTACTGAATTCCAGCTTGTTCTTGTTTCTCCAAAGTTTTGAGTCACATCATTAAGTCACTTATCTGTGCTCTTCCTGGTNTTCAATGGGGACACTAGAGCTGTAGGTTTCCCTCTTAGGAAACTTTCAGTGTGACCCAGANGTTCTGCTGTGTTGTGTTTCCATTTAATTCCAGGAATTTTCCATTTTCTTTCTAGATCTTTGACCCATTCAGTCATTCGGTGATGAGTTGTTTACTCCAGGAATTTGTACCTTCACTGGAGATCTGTATGCTGTTGATCTTAAGCTTTGTAACACCGTTGTCAGTACAGAGTTCTCTTTTTAAAAATTTTTAAAATTTTGTCTGTGCCTCAAGATGTGGTCTGTGTTAAAGCTTCCATAATTGTTAAGTAGAATTTATATTCTTTCATGTTTGGTAGAATATTCTATAGCTGCCTGTTAGGTTCATTTGATATATGATGCCTTTTGATTGAGGAGTTGAGGCCAATTTTTTTTTTTAATTTTAAAAAATAGTAATTTATTTTTTAATTTATTCTTGGAAGATGTATGTTGATTGTTGTCCTTTTTTTCCTGTTTGTGTTCTTGGCCTTATTTTCTGTTTCAGCTTCATTTATTTTCTTTCTGTAGCTTCTAGGCTAGGTTTATTCCTCTGAAGTTTTGCTTCTCTTTAGGCTGGCTCAACGAGACAAAGAACTCAAAATAAACATATCTGTGAATTCATATTATTCATGGATATGAATTCTTTGAGGCTGTTTATATCATGGAAAGTTTTTCTTTCTCCTTCAGCTGTGGCAGTTAGTTTCGGTAGGTATAGAAGTCCAGGTTAGCATCCCTGGTCTTTTAGAACTTGGAGTATGTTGCTGCAGGCACTTCTGGCTTTTAAAGGTCCATCAGTAACAGCTGCTAGTATGATGGATTTCCCTTTCTAGGTGACTTATGGTTTTTCTCTTAGAGCTGTCAGCACCCTGGTTTTGTTCTGAATTGAATATTGGGTATTTTAACTATGATATGCAATGGAGTTTTGTTTTTTGTTTGATTGTTTGTTTGTTTGTTTTTTGGTCTTATCTATTTGGTGTTCTGTGTGCTTTTTGTATCTTTATGAGTATATTTTTTTTCTTTTTCCCCACTTTTATTAAAAATAGTTTCTTTTCTCATATGGTATATCCTGATTAAAAGTACCTGTGCTTTATTTTTTACTTAATTTTTTTAAAGATTTACATGTTTTATGTGAGTTACAGATGGTTGTGAGCTTCCATGTCAGTGCTGGGAATGGAACCTAGGTCCCCTGCAGGAACAATGGGAATGGAACCCAGGTCCCCTGCAGGAACAATGGGAATGGAACCTAGGTCCCCTGCAGGAACAATGGGAATAGAACCCAGGTCCCCTGCAGGAACAAGGTCTCTTAACAGCTGAGCCATCTCTCCGGTCCTGTATCTTTTCTTAATTTGGGGAGATTTTCTTCTGTGGTCTTTTGAATATCTGGTCTATGCCATTGTCTTGGGATTCTTCTCATTTATCTATACCTATAATTCAAAGATTTAGTCTGTTCATGGTGTCTCACAGTTCCCACATGGTCCTTTCATGTGTTTTTGACTTTTCCCACCTTCTTTGCATGTGAGTCTAATTCTAATTCTGCCTCTTACCTCTGTCCTGTCTACGTTAGCAACTTTTTTTACTGCTGTCTCAAGGACCTGACAAGACGTAATTTAAGGAAGAAAGGCTTATTTGGTCTCATGTTTGAGGACGCACTCCACCGTGGCTGGGAAGGTCTGATGGCAGGACCAGCTGTGCCTGTGTGATGGAAGGCCGCTGGCTCACGTGTGGGATATCAGGAAACAGAGAAGGGGAATGCTGATGTTCACCTGCTTTCTCCTCCCCTTTTCATTCAGCCCTGAACCCCAGCCCATGATAGCCACTGGGAGCTGAAGAGGCAGCGCTTTCAGGAAAGTGCTTGCCACACTAGCTTTAAGACTGGAGAGGTGGCTCAGAGGTTAAGAGCGCTGACTGTTCTTCCAGAGGTCC
>LZPO01044194.1:824633-849465 GCA_001675575.1 Neotoma lepida
TAGCACCCACGTAAAAAGCCAGAGGTGGTGGCACATGCTTGTAATGCCAGTCCTGGGAAGGCAGAGACAGGCGGATCCCTGGAGCTTGCTGGCCAGGGAGTTTAGCCTAATCCCCAGACTGCACTTCCCAGCAAGAGACCCTGTCTCAAAAAGCAGGGAAGATTGTGCCTGAGGGATGACTCCCAAGATTGTTCTCTGACTTTCACCACATGTACATGCACGTATGTTCACCTGCCCATGTAGAAACACCAACACACGTATCCACATACAGACAGTAGGTTTTTTTAGGTGAACCATGGTGCCCCTCCCTTCATTGCTATTGCTACTGCTTGGTTCAGGCCCCCATTCTTTTTGAACTCCGCCTCCTAATCAGTCTTTCTCTTTCAACTCAACTTTTACTTCTATTAATGTGATTTTAATTTACAAGCTTGATCATTTCATACCTGTGCTTAAATTCCTTAGTGACCCTTTCTTGTCTTATGGGTAACATCCCAAGGTTTAGCCTGCCACATAGGTCCACCACAGTCTGACCATGACCTACTTTTTCTAAGAGATGTCCCTTATGTTCCTCTGACCTCCTTAGAATGCTGAGTCTCTTTCCTGATAAACAACTGTTTCCATGGCATCCCTAGATACATTTAATGCTGTCCTCTTCCTGAGCTCCCACCATACAACGTGTGTAGAGTATCCCACCATGTGGCTATTATGTATTGATCTCTTCTCTAAATTGTAAGCTAAGGGTAGGAACCTATGCACCATTCATTAATGCTTAAAATGCAACATAGCATGTGATAGCTCAATAAGTATGTGGATGGATGCATGGATGCATGGATGGATGCATGGATGGATGCATGGATGGATGCATGGATGCATGCATGGATGGATGCATGGATGCATGCATGCATGGATGAAAGTTCAGAGGATAGGATATTTTCACTCTTTCACAGATATAAGGTGATNGAAGGTTTAAAGGGCCTTAAAATATGGGCCTCAGAAAAAGGCTGAGAAAACAACTAAAAAGTCAACTTTTATCCACAATCCTCCAACAGAGAGTAATATAGACATTCATCACTTTCATGTTAAAATCCAAAGCTCCTTATATTCTAACCCCAGTCTGCCCATTTACATCTTTCTCTGTGCACATAATATAAACTACATTCCAGCCACTTGCAGTTTCTCATCTCTCCTGTAGTTTTTCATCCCTGTCTTGATTCATGCTTTCCTCTGTGGATGCAAGAAACAGCTCTCTCCTCAAAGGGGATAAGAGATAGTTTGTTTTGGAGCCAAATATGAGTGACCATGGTCCAGGAACAGACTTATATCGCCCTAAATTCCATGTTCCAGTGTAGTAACCATTTCCTGAAGTTGTTTAGTAACCGGACAAGGAAAACCATAAATCAAGACACTTTTGAAATATATTGGTGGAAACATCAACTAGGTTGGTTACAGTGAAGCAGGAAATCTCTGCTATATTGACCTTGGATATTACCTGACAGCATTCTAAACTTTGGNGGTCTATTCACACTTTCCAAAGGATTTGCCTATCAGTCACAATAATGTTAGATCACACACAGAGATGGGCAATAAATGGCTATTACAGGAGCCAAAGGTGACCCAAAATAATTTGGCTCTGTGTGAGGAGCCCTGTTGCCTGTCACATAGGAAAAATCAGGGGTTGAATCTCTAAGCTGCAATTTATTTCAAGAGCCAACAGTCAGAGAAGGCCAGATTAGCAGCCTGAAGATATGTCTTCATGCCTTCTTTAGCCAGCAGATTATATGTTGAGGAAAAACAAAATGCCAGTTGGCATTCCAGTTTAGTGAGACAGGGGTCAGTGTTGTCTCAGGTTATGGTGTTGGTGCCTGTCTCCTTTGTCTCCTCTCTGGAGACTAACTGTCCTCTCTGCAGCAGTCTCAGGGTCTTACTTGCTTCTGAACAAGTCCTTTATGTGCCATCTAGAATGAAGGTTAATGCGGAACAAACAAACCACGAGCAGTGTGTACAAATGTGTCTTACAGTGTAGACTGTGCAGTGTGTGGAGATTCCTTCCTGCAGAGTNGAGTACAGATGTGTCTTGCAGTGTAGACTGTGCAGTGCTGTGGAGATTCCTTCCTGCAGAGTGAAGTACAGATGTGTCTTGCAGTGTAGACTGTGCCGTGTGTGGAGATTCCTTTCTGCAGAGTGAAGTACAGATGTGTCTTGCAGTGTAGACTGTGCAGTGCCCCATCACCTGGACCTGCAGCATTCCAGCCTTCCCTATCACTGAAGTTCTGTCTGTCAATCAGCCTCTGTAGTCATTCTCACCTGCAGACCAGTACCCTTTCCCCCTCCGTCGCTCATGCTTTCCCAGCTGCTGGATTCCTGTGCTTCCTTCACATAGAACAGACTTTAACACCTTAGGACACCTGTCCCCAAACCGTGCCTCTTTCTTCTGTGACAGCACTTACTTATTCATAATAAGCACCATATCATTGATCTTTGGGGCCCGGTTTTTCATGTCTGTGAAGTAGGGTCATCTTTGCATTTTGGCTTCTACCACAATCTAGATGCTCACAATCTAGATGCTCACAGCTTGCTAGGGAAGCTGGAGAGTCGAGTCCAGCTGTAAAGGCAAATCATCATCATCACCATCATTCAGAGAAAGGAACCAGTGGATGGATAGGTGGCAGGTTAAGATGGGTGAACGTGACAGGCAGACAGCAGTTGAGTAGACTGAGTCAGTAGGCCAAGCCAAGCTGAAGTTCCAGGGCAGTTGGGAGTTCTCTCCGGCATCTCAGGTCTCTGATGGCAGGTCAGTGAGGCTGTTGCTACAGTAGTGTTAGTTATCCACCACTTATGGAGTCCAGGGAGAGAGACACACCCTTTTCTTGGTCTAGTGTGTCCAGTAAGCTCTTGGTCCTGATTCCTCCCATAGTTTTAATATGTTCTTGTGCCATGGCAATCTTAATCCTGATAGGTGCATAGGACAGCACCCTTTCTACTCCCGGGAATAAGCTGCTTTTCAGTCTGTGTTGCATGGGTGCTGCAGGCCACATGGTGTGGTTTGCGTGTCTACGCAGGTGTGCAATCATTCTCTTAAAATGGAGTCAGTATATGAGAGCAAGACATGGCCTGTAGAACTACTGTGTCCATGGTGTGGTGTAACTTAGAGCAGGGCACAGCCTGGTCTCAGCATCAGTCTTTCTAGGCAAGCACTCTGCTGCTGAGCCATCCCCTGACTCCAGAATACTTTTAGTTCTGTTTTGTTTTTTGAGACAGCGTCTCACCTAGTCCAGGCTGGTGATCCAGCCTGATCTCCTGATCCTCCTGCTTCCACCTCCGAGTGCTAGGATTATAGGCATGCACCACCATCTCTCCTTCTCCTATACTCTCCAGTGTGGTAGCAGAGTTATTAAGGTCTGGCATCCCTAACAGGACAGGCTCAGCTGTCCACAGAAAGCCAATTACAGGGATAAATTGGTAGTGAAAACAAGAGTGAGTGAGACACAGAGACAGAGGCAGAGAGAGGAGAGAGACAGGGCAGGGGGTGGGGGAGGAACAGACCCAGTCAATGTGGCCACACCAAGAAGAGGGAGAAAGATCCACTGACTCTCACTCCTGCTCTAAATCCATATTCAAGGTCCTAGCATGATGTATAGGTTTCAGGAAAGAGCTGAGTTACACACAACCAAACAATTCTTGNTCAGGGTGTAGTCCTGTCCACTGACCCGCCATAACTAACCTGTTATTATCTTAGCTCCAGTTTCTCCTCAGGGTCCTCCAACAAGTTGCTGGTCTCCTTCTGGGAGGTGTGTCCCCTCTGCCTGGCCCTGGACTTCAGCTGTTTTCTCCTCCCAGGACTGAGAATTCCATTTCTTGGGGGCCATTGTTTCAGCAGTCTGATAGCCAAAGTGAGGGACACTGTCTTTTAGAACATCCTTGATTCTGTCAGTCTGGTTGCAAGCACTCTACTCTTGATTCCTACAAAATTTTCTATTTTTGATTCTGCATGTGCCTGAGGCTATCTGGTACCTGTTGCTGTTACGTCTTTAAGGGCAACAGAGCCTTTCTTGGCCCTAGTGAGCTTTGTTGAGGGTCCTAGGGTGCAAGATGGTTAGCAGCCACCATGTCAACACTGAAGGAACAGAGACAGTTCCAACAGCCTGGGGACTTCTCTTAGATTTTTAGGGACCTTAAGTCGGGCCTAACCAGGATTGATGGCTTTACAGTGAAAAGAGACTAGCCAGTGAAGGGAAGCAGGGTTGGAGACTTTGGAGAAGCTGTCTTCATATATGTTAGTACAAGAGTAGATGAAAGAGTCACTCAGAAAAAGGACGAATCGCGATGTGGGTATGTGCTTCCTGAAGGAGAGTAGGGGAAAGTAATTAATTGTCTTGATATTAACCTTATGTAACTCTCAACTTACATCTCACAAGGTTGCTAAGAAACCTTTCATCTCTCTTTGGTTAAGAGGGACAAGTGAAGTGGCTCCAGAATGCCTTGAGTGGAATTACAAAGGCAAAACCAGAAGCCGATAGGTTAGCACAGGGGCGGGGGGAGGGGGGTGATAATGGTACCCTTCCCTGTCAGTAGCTTCCTGGGGAGATTCCTAGAGAGTTTCAGACTAATGGCTGAGGAGGAAGCAGAGTTTTACACAGTTGGTAATCATTCGGGACCTCTTGCTTCTGTGCTGGCAGAGGCCTCAGCTGGATCCAGGGTGAGGGAGCTTCCTTTCCTTCGTGGGTCCCCATAATTTCTCCTACTTTCTGTCCTGCTCAGCCAGAGTCCCCCACCCCCACCAGTGGCTCTCGAGGAGTGAAGACCTGGGGGAAAGGAGTGAGGGAAATGAACTTTATCAAGGGAAGTGACATTATTGGTGGCTTTTTTTGTCATCTTCCAATTTGGTTTGATTTATCTTACTGTATTGTATTGTATTATGTTGTGTTGTATTGTGTTATATTGTGTTTTCTTATTATTCCTTAGATGCCTGTTGGTTTTCTAACTAGAGACAGAAACGGTATGGATTTGGGTGGAAGGAACTAGGAAGAATAGGGAGATGAAACCGTAATCAGAATATATTGTATGAAAAAAATTTATTTCAATAAAAGAAAAAGAAAAAAAAATGAAGTAACTCCCAAGTGGCCTTCCCAAGAGAGAGATACATATACATTCCCACCTAGGTTAGTGGCATTTTATGGGACTGTTGTCAGTAACTGAATAGAGACTGAGGTAATCTTTATTGAAATTAGTCATCCTTTTTTTTATTGTGTTGATTTATTTAAGGGTGTGTGTGTGTGTGTGTGTGTGTGTGTGTACTCACACATGGTCTCGTGTGTAGAGATCAGAGGAAACCTTGGGGAACTTAGTTTCCTCCTTCCATTATGTGGCTCCTGAGATGGGGTCAGGTCATCTGTCAGGCTTGGTGACAGGAGCCTTTGCTTGCTAAGCCATCTCACCTCCCCAAGACTGGTGGTTCTTTGAGGACACCATGGACCAAATTGATGAGGAGTCCAACAGGAGAGGCACTCATGTGCTTCTCATCCAGTCAGGGTCACCTTCATGCCTCTCTCTCTTCTCTTTCCCCCCTGCCTCTCTCTCTCATTTTACTCATTTTCTGGGCCACTGATTGAATCACATCTCTCTCTTGTTTGAGGGCTACTTTGATAGACTAGCTTATGAGTCACCATGGGCCCTCTCCCTCTCTTCCTACAAGGAGCTCAGGCCTGTCTTACCTGCTATAGTGTGATTGGTTTATTTTTCTCACACTATGTCTTTCGGTTTCATCCATGTTGTCATAATAATAGTATATCATCCTTTTATGGCTGAGTAATGTACATCATATACAATATTTGTGTATATACCATATTTCTCTGTCCATTTCTGCATTGATGGATACCTAGGTCTCTATTTGTTATGACTAATGCTGCAGTAAGTGTGAGAACGCAGGTGTCTCTTTGACAGACTGATTTCATGTCCTTTCTACAGTAGCAGATTGCTGGGTCACATGGTAGTTGTGCAGATCTACCATACCATTTCCCACAATCACAGTACTAATTCATAATCCACTGATGGCAGTCAGCCCTTGCCCACACGTGCTGTCCCCTTGTGGTTCTGGTTTATATGAACCTGATGATTTCATGTTTAGCATTTTCTCACAGAGGTCTTGACTGTCCTAACTCTATCTGTTTATCTATTGCCCATTTTAAGTCAGATTCTTTTTAATGCTATTAAATGGAGTTCTTTATATGTTCTAGATATTAACTTTTATCAGATGTATATTTCACAAGTATTTTCTCCCATTCTGTAGGTTGTCTCTTCATGATGTTAGATTGTTTCTTTTGCTGTATAAAAGCTTTTTGGTATAATATGATCTCATTTGCCCGTTTTTCATTTGTTTCCTGCTTTAAGAGTCTTAGCCTACTTTCAACAAAGTTGAGATTGATTTTTGTCAATCTGACTAATCTGGAGTAAATCTTTGTTTTCAGAGGTTCAGACCCCCACCGTGTTTCTAGTGAGTAGATCAGAAGCAAAGAATAATTACAAAGCTAGGGCTTAGTTGTGTTGCCCTAGATTGGGTGTAATATGACAAAAACTGTTGCAGTTCAGGCATTTGCCTTCCTGTGCACCTATGACTTTTGTCTATATGAACCTAGTGCTGCAGAGGAGAATTGATGCCAATGTAAGACACCAAAACAAAGAGAAGATGGATTGTCATATATAATAGCCTATGTTATATGTGTGTATATATCAGAACAAGCTGGTTTTCCCTGATGATAAGGACAATTATTTTCTGATTAAAATGGTAATAGAGGGAGATGGAAGCAAGAGGACCACATAACCTGTCTCCAAACGAAAAGGTAGTGGTACTAGAGCATGCTGGGACACTGTGAAGTCACAACTGCGTGGCTCTTCTCAATCTAACCACCTGCAGTGAACTTCTGTTCAGTTTTTGTATGGTCCTTCCAGTCTCTTTTTTTGAATATGTGCTCAGTATCCTTTAATACTTTTTAAGCCTATGTCAAATATATTATCCTAACCGTTCTTCATATTAATATGTCATAAATAGTTTCTCACGATAGTGGATGCATTATTTCCCACTGCTGCACTACATTCCATTATGTGTAATAAACCTGCCCAACCTCCTCATTGTTTCTATGTTTTTTAAACAATATGTATTTATTTTTATGTGTATGTGTGTTTGCCTGAGTGTATGTATGTGTACCATGTGCATGCAGGAGCGCGCTGAAGTCAGAAGTAAGTAGTAATCAGATCCCCTGGAACTGGAGTTACAGACAGTTGTGAGCTGCCATGTGGGTCCGCTGAAAGGGCAGCCAGCACATCTGAGCATCTCTCTAGCCCTGTGTCAGTGCTTTGGCTGTGTACACAGAAGTGGAGCAGTGTGGATACTAACGAAAGAATGGCTTCATGTTTTCTTTTTCCCTCCAGGTTTTGGACTCCCCTCTTGCATCAGACGTCTGTTGCCATAATCCTCTGAGTGTCGTCTCAGGACCTGAGTCACCCTCATGGCACAATGGCCAACCCTCAGGAGCACCTGAGCTGCTCCTCTCCACCACACTTGCCCTTGACTGAGAACAAAGCCTCTAATGGACGAAATGAGCTCGCAGCTATGGGGAACCACCCTCCACCCAAGTTCCCTGAGGACCCCCAGGAGAAGGCCGTGCAGCCAGAGCTGATGGAGATCACAGGCAGCCCCCTCTCTACAACAGTGTTGACCAGTGTAAGCGAGGATTCCAGGGGCCAGTTTGAGAACAGTGTTCTTCAGCTAAGGGAACAGGATGAATCAGAGATGACTGTGTCTCCGGGGAACAGCAGCACTGTGGATGGAGACAGCACGAACGGAACTGAAGACATCAAGATTCAGTTCAGCAGGTCAGGCAGCGGCGGGGGTGGCTTTCTCGAAGGGCTCTTTGGATGCCTCAGGCCCGTATGGAACATCATTGGGAAGGCATATTCCACCGATTACAAACTGCAGCAGCAAGGTAAGCAAGAGTACATGTGTACTGGGAAGGTCCTTCTTAGACCACACTGTCTCCACCACCACCAGTGGTAATTACAGACTGGTAATCTGTAAGGAGTGGACCAACTGTGAGGTCAGGTGACCACCCTGTCCCAGTTTCCTACAGGCTTTCTGAATAGAACAAAGTCATACTTGGGGGCTCCTTTTTACTTGAAGCCAAAATAGACTTTGTCGTCAGCCAGCCTAATGGTGTATAGAGTAGAGTACTCTATGACACATGAGGTCATAGAAAGAAGCATCAGCGCTCTCATTTATGGCCTGTTTTCACACATGTCTTTGAAGATATCTAATATTTTCATATAGTTGTATAGACATGACTTATGAATAACTGACATCGTGGGTACGTTTAGAGTCAAAAAGGCTGATGGTGAAAGTCAGGCACAGTAGCATGTGCTGATAGTCCCACTATTCAGAGACTGAGGCAGGAGGATTACTTGAGCTCAGTTAGTCCAATCCTAAGCAACATAATGAGACTTCCACCTNAAAATTAACAACAACAAAAACCCAAGTCTAAACAAGTCGGACGACCACTAGACCAGTTCAAACCAAACTGGCACCATGCTATCCCTAAAGATTCCAGGGCTGCCCTAGATTGTAATAAAAAAGAATTCTTGTCTTGCAGTAAAGGCACACAGCAGCCTCACACTTTGAGGACAGAAGGCTCTAACCAAGTTTGAGAAGCATATANTTTCTCTTTTTAAAAATAATGAATCTTAAATTCCTATCATCATGCAACATATATTCATATATTCCAGTTTGAAGTAAAAGAGACATATGTTCTTGAGGTTGCAAATAGTTTACTCTCTAAGAGAAAATGACTCAGGTTCCTGCCAACATTGAAAATAATCTATCATCCTTATCTTAGGAATAATAATCATTAATATTTTAAGACTGTATCAGGCTGGACATAGTGATGCATGTCTAACTCTTGTATTTACAAGGCTGTTGGAGGAGAATCACAAGCTCAAGACTAGCCTGGTCTACATAGTGAGTTCTAGGTCAGCTTGGAGTACGTAATGAGACACTGTCTCAAAAACTACAGCAATAGCTGTCTCTGCTTCACAGCTTGAGGTCCACAGTGGGCACAGAATCCACCCTGTGTGACCAGGTGCTGGGCAGCTGGTACTCACTCTTCCCTTGCCTGTACCTGCTTCTAAGGCTGTGTGTGTGTGTGTGCGCGCGTGCATGCGTGCGTGCGTGTGTGTGTGTGTGTGTAATAACAGTTGGTGGCTCGTATCAATAATTTCAGCTACTTGAGAGCCTAAGACAGGAACATCACAGTTCAGTCTTCCTGGGCTGTGATCGTGATTTCAAGGTTAGCCTAAGCAGCTTACTAAGACCCTGTCTGGGAAAACATGAGGGCCAGGACTTAGCTTAGTACTAGATCCCTCAACTGTCATGCTTGAGGCTTTAGGAACCTCCAACACTGAAAAAGAAGGTTTTTCCGTTTCTGAAATGTAACTCTTCAGCATCTTTCTTTGTTTTCTGATTTGGGGCAGTGCTGGGAATTGAACCCAGTGCCCTGCGTATGCTAGACAAAGGCTCTGGCACTGGGATATGCCCCAGACCCCTTCAGCAAGCATAATTTCTAATGGCTATATAATATATAATTACTTACGTGTGTTGATAGCTTTTTAAGCACTCCCTTTGGCTTGACACTTGTTTGTACTTTTAGTGATTATAAACTACGTTACAATGAATGTGGTCTGTCACTTTATTTTTTATTTTATTACATTTTTATTTGTTTGTTTTGTGTGAGTGTATGTGTGTATGTACCTAGGGGTTAGAGCAGGTGGAGGTCAGAAGACAATATTGGGGAGGGGTGTGTGTGTGTTTTGCTAAGGTTCAAATCCAGAGCTCCACATGCACCAGATGATGTTTTACCTCTGAGCTACACCCCAGCCCTTTGTTTATTTATTCATGTATAGTTTTTGTTTTGTTTTTTTTTTGGGACAAGGTCTTGCTTTGTAGCCCTGGCTGTCCTTGGACTCATTATGTAGCCCAGGCTGACTTCTAGCTCTCAACAGCCTTTGTGCCTCAGCCTCCAGAGTGCTGGGATTGTGGATGTAGATCACCATGCCTAGCCTTAATTTGTTTTAGAAGTGCTTTGTTCTCTGCCTCTCACAGAACCAACGAAAATCTATTTCCATAATAAGCTGCTTTTGGTTCTTGGAGCCATTGCTTGTCCAGTCTCGTGCTAGTTTGCCTTCTAACTTGGAGATCTCTGTATCCATCACTGAGCTTTGGACTCAGACAAATCCTCATCCATGCCTGCCAAAAGAAGCCCCTTCATTGTTTGACTTTTATTGTTCTACAAGTTTGCGTCTAACTTATCTTCATGTGACTTTCAGAAAGGCTCATTTTGGAAATAAATAAGACACGGGCCCAGTCTGTCAAGATTACAGTATTTCCTAGTGGGGCTGGCACGACTATGGCCCAAAGAGTGACTTGCCAGCCAGAATTGAATGTTGTACTTGTTTTGTGCACTCCAGGATCAGGACACTAATCTTTAATCCTGCATCACAGGCCACCAAAGGATGACAGATGTGCCCCTGCTTTTATCACTAGATTTTTGAGGTATCATGTCTGTGTCTTCTTTTTAATATGTTGTTGTGTTTTAGTAGTTATGCTACCACTAAGGTGGTACATGTTATTGAAACCTTTTATGGCCAAGTAGTTTCTAATGTCAACTGATACTGCCCTGGCTGTATCCAAGCGCACTGACGAAAACAACTGCCTTCAAGCAGGTGAGCATGAGGGGTTTCCTCAGTCTGTGGATCATGGTGATAGTGGACAACAGACAGTAGTTATAGTGGTTCAACAAAGGACAGACAGAGCTCGGGGAAGTACCCGTGTGCATGTCTAAGAGCAGCAGGCAGGTGGGACCAGGTTAGCTACCTTGCTTGCCAGTTATCTAGGAGCTCAATTCTATGTATCTTTTTGTTTGGTTGGTTTTGGTTTTTTGGTTCTTTTTTTGTTTGCTTGTTTCTTTGTTTTTTTGAGACAAGGTTTCTCTGTATAACCTAGGCTGTCCTGGAACTCACTCTGTAGACCAGGCTGACCTCAAACTCAGAGAGCTTCGCCTGTCTCTACCTTCCAAGTGCTGGGACTAAAGGCACAAGCCACCACCTCCCGACTTCTTTGTGTCTTTATGATTCTCTTTTCCTTTCACATTGTCAGGTCTTGATCTTTCCTTGTCTTTCCTTCTCATAGGTTACCTATCAGTATTAGTAGTTAGGCCCNTTCCTAATTACTTAGGGTTAACCTGGAGGTTAAACAAAGGAGACGAAATTGGCATCAATCCATTTTGCTTCTAGTAATTAATCCAAGTCAAAGGTTACTAGGAGCATGGCTGAACTGCTCCTGTCTCTTGCTCTCTTGCTGTCTCCAGCTGCCCATACAGACCCTTTATGTCTGTGGATGGCTGAGGCGTCACTGACCATAGCTAAATGGCAACAACATGAGTTGCCATTACTGGAGAATTGTATTATCATGATACTGTGAACAGTTGAAATTTGAATGCCAAATGCATGTCATTTGCAGTTTAATAATTTATTTCCAATTTATAAAACTACTAATTAATAGAGATTGCTTCTGAAAATATAGTAATTACAGTATAACCATCATAAGGCAGCCTGAACAGAAAGCATTATTTAACAAATCACTAAATATTTATATAGGTAAAAATTTATTTAAATCAGCCTTCATATCATATGCCAAAATAAACTCTACATATGGTTCTCTCCTTCTACTATACGGGGACCCAGGGATCAAACTCAAGTCCATAGGCTTGATGGCCAGTGTCTTTACCACACAGCCATCTTTAAAAATCAACAATAGCACAGAAGACAGACTACATCCTGTGCAGTGGAGGGAAGACGGACTACATCCTGTGCAATGGAGGGAAGAGGGTACAAAAGTAATGACAAGTGTAGGGATTGTAAGACCTGAGCAGATATGCTGCCAGAGGCTTTACCAGTTCTGACAAGCAGATGTGGACATTAAACAAAGCATTCTGTCACTGACTTAGAAGGTGTACAGGAAATTGGAAATTAAAATGAAACAATTAATATTGCTTATTACTGCCACAGTTATGATAAAATCAGCATATCTGGACATCAGTACAGTCAGCATCAACCAGGAAAATCCTTTTGTTTAGCGGCTTGGAATGTGTTTATCCCCAAAGCTGGAAGACTGTTTGTGCTCTAACCTAGGGGCTAACTCTGAGGAAATAATATGAAGAGATGGTATCAAATTAAATAAACAAAAGGATAGACACACCTAGGCACCCCTACACACACACACACACACATACACACACACATATACACACACACACATATACACACACACACATACACACACACACATACACACACATACACACACACATATACACACACACACATATACACACACACACATACACACACACACACACACACACAACATGAGGCTATAGCAAACAGCTATTAAAACTTACAATGGGCCAGGCGGTAGTAATGCACACCTTTAATCCCAGCACTCGGGAGGCAGAGGTAGGTGAATCTCTGTGAGTTCAAGGCCAGCCTGGTCTACAGATCGAATTCCAGGACAGCCAGGGCTACCCTACAGAGAAACCCTGTCTTGAAAAAGAAAACTAAAAAAAAATAATCTTATATGAATCCAGACATGGTGTCATACAACTGTAAATCCTGCATTTAGGCAGCTGAAGCAAAAGGATCACAAGTTCAAGGCCAGCCTGGTGACACAGCAAAGCTGCATCTAAGTAAATAAATAATTTTATTTTTAAAAGTGTCAGCAACATGGTTCGGTGGGTAAGCGCATTTGCTGGAGCTGGAGAGATGGCTTGGCAGCTGAGAGCACACACCATTCTCACAGAGTTTCATCGTTCATGTCAGGTGACTTACAACCACCTGTGACTCCAGTTTCCGGGTATCCAACACCCTCTTCTGGCCTCCATGGCTCTTGTAGGCACATAGTTCACATAAATTCAGGCAAGTACAAGCACATATACATAAATTATATTAAAAAAACTGATACTAAATAAATAATTTATTTTTAAAAACAGAAGCATTTGCTGTATAAGCTTGACGACCTGAATTCCATCTCCAAAACTCATGGTGAAAGGAGAGAACTGATGCCCAAAAGTTGTCCTCTGACCTTCACACACACGCATGTGCGTGCACACACACATGCACACGCACACATCACACATGCACGCATGCATATGCTCACTATAATAACTGAAATTTTAAAAAATTTAAAAAAGCAAAACAAAAATCCCTTAAACATATTTAAAATAGTCTAGCCTACAATTTGCGGTCCTCCCAAACCTCACTTGGCATCCTTTGTTTCTTTGGTGATTTCACATTTGTGAGCTGTTGGTATTTCTGAGAGACTGATTGCTACACAGCATCTATTCATTTTCAATAGGACAGAACCTTTACTGCTGCTCAGAATGCACTGTAGTTCTTTTCCTGCTCTAGACAGTTACAGTGTGAGGGCTCGAGAGTGGCTCGGTGGTATTCCAGTTATGTTATGGTCAAGCTTTAGCCACTGTTATGAGAAACCACATTTTATTATGACCTGAGAGAATTGAAGAGGGGTACTCTGTCTCCTGGATACTGAGTGACCCTCCCTACTCCCTGACAATGTGATGGTGCTTCACAGCCAAGAACTGAGAGCTACTTCCATTAGTGGTCAGCAAACCGTTTGTTGGTGAGGCTAGAATCTCTTGTGACCTTTAAACTGAGGTCATTGTCCTGCTCGCACTGGGGCTCCCAGCCCTGCTCTNTTCACTTCTTGGGGTAATGCTCTGTTCAGAAGTGGGAGGGGACATTGAGGAGGACCAATGGGTGCATTCCTCTTTGGTTCTGTAAAATAAAAGTACACATTGATGAATTTCTGAAGTGTTTTATTTAAAACAGTATCTTCAACTATGAATGGTGATACATGCCCATAAGCTCAGGATTGGGGAAGTAGAGGCAGGCAGGTCAAGGGTTCAGCATCATCCTCAGTTATACAGTAGCCAGTCTGAGCTACCTGAGACCCTGTCTCAAAAATAAAATAAAATACACTTATTCATTATGAAAATGATATAAGCTTGTATTTTAAAAACTAATACAGGAAAAGGTAAATATAATATGAATTAGCAGTAATATCACTACTTAGGATTGGTCCCTGTTAAACATTTGGTTCGAAAAAAGGAAACAAGACAAAAAGAAGCTTGGGCTAGAGAGATAGCTCAGCATTTAGAGTGTGTCCTGCAAGAGGACCCACGTGCACTTCCCTGCACTCGGGTCAGGTGGCTCACAGTCACCTGTAACTCCAGCTCCAGGGACTCTGACCCCCATTGAGGCTTCCACAGGCACCCACATGTGTGTGACAGACTCTCATGGAGACACATGTACATACACAGGAATAAAGCTGTTTAAAATATTTAAAAAGAAAGCAAAAGTTGAAAGCACTGCAATTAGGTGGGTGGACAGGTTGTGCCCAAAGCCAGGGCCGTCCCAGTTCCAGCATGCACAGCAGACAGTGCAGGAGAGTGGAGAAGATGCTGTCCCTAGAATTGGCTGGACCTTCATTACTGCATTACATAGGACCTTGAGTAGTCACTCACCCCCTGTGCCTCAGTGCTCTCATCTTTGATTGTGCTGAGGACAGTGGGTAAAAGACTTACTGTGTAAGCATGAGGACCTGAGTTTATCACCAGATTCTGGAATAGAAGAAGAGAACTGACTCCCAAAGGTTGTCCTCTGACTTCCACATGATGTTTGCATGCATGGGTGTGTATATACACACACACACACACACACACACACAAACATACACAGATAGTAATAAGTGGGTAAAAAATAATGCCAGACATATAGAGGTAGTAAAAATTAAACATGACATATGCAAGTCCCTGGTATGTGGTGAGTCTCAGTAAAGGCCAACTCTATGATGTGTTTGCATAACCAGGTTGTTGGGAGGGTATCTTTGACAACGTATTCAGAGAGGATTCATTGAGCGTCTGCACGAGACATTCAGAAGAATGAAAAAGCACCTGTAGTGGGGCAAGGGTGGAGTGTGCAGACAGAAGAAGGTGACTGAATATGAAGCCTNACCCGAGGAGGAGAGGGTGCAGGAGTGTCGGGGTTGCTGGGGTGTCGGGGTACAGGTGTCTAGGAGAAGGTCTCCTGAGATCTCAGACCTGCTTGAGTTGTGCAGTTAAAAATGCATATTTATCAATATAGTAATAGTACAGGAAGGTCACATCTCCTGGTGAGAATCAGAGGATAGGGTCATTCCAGATGGGGTGAAGTTGGTACCTTCAGAGTGACCCCTACAATGGCTTCAGCAAGTTCTGAACTTGCTTCTCCTTCATGTGCCTAGATACTTGGGAAGTGCCATTTGAGGAGATCTCAGAGCTGCAGTGGCTGGGCAGTGGAGCCCAAGGAGCTGTCTTCCTGGGCAAATTCCGAGCAGAGGAAGTGGCCATCAAGAAAGTGAGAGAGCAGAATGAGACGGACATCAAGCATCTGAGGAAGCTCAAGCACCCTAACATCATCGCGTTCAAGTAGGTCAACAGTCACTTTGTCGGGCTGTCTGCGTGGTTATTTAGTTGATTGGCTGGTGTTGTTTGGGGACTGGCTTTAGAGTTTTTTGGTTTTGTTTTTTAGAGAAATAGAGCTATTTTCTTCCTCCATTGTCTACACGTAAGTTCCTGCTTTGGAAGATAATTCAAAAGCCCATGATAGGATTAGCATAGTAGTAGGGCCTTTGGTAGGGTGCTAAAGGACTCTTAAGCCTGAGTCATGCCCTCAAACTCCTTTAATCTAGGAGTTCACCTTGCAGGGGCATGTGCTGTTTGTACAGGATGCACATGGGCCAGAGAGGGAGGAAGGAGAGCCCTGTCACATGCTGTAGATCAGCCTCATCAATAGGATGGCAAAGGTCACATCATGGTAATCCAAAACAGCATCCTGAAACTCAATTAAGACAATTCTGGCATCTGAAGTACTATAGCCGGTCCCTATGTGACATATATTTATTAGTTTCCAAGAACATCCTTCTTAAATAGTAACTTATAAAGACAGGTACCTCTACTATATACTATACCATACTGTACTATACTATACTCTACCTAATCCTATACTACACTACACTACACTATACTGTACCTATACTATACTATACTATACTATGCTATACTATACTATACTATACCTATACTAATACTATACTATACTATACTAATACTATACTATACTATACCAATACTATACTATACTATACTATACTATACTATACTATACTAATACTATACTATACTATACTATACTATACTATACTATACTATACTATACTACACTATACTACACTACGCTACACTACACTATACCATACTATACTATGCTATATCCTCAGGCTTTGCTTCATCCCTTTCCTAGAGATGCCGAACATGGCTTTCTAAATCTAATTATTGAGTCATTGAGATTCATTCATTTCACAAAGCAGTTGTGTGTGAAACCAGGGTTTCTTAAATTCGTCTGTTCACCACCCCTTTTGCACATATAAGCCAAGCATTTACTAATATCTAATTGCAGCAGGCCACAAGAATATATTGTAGAGATTCAGCTGTATATTAAAGTTATACCTAGGAAAGTCAGGCATTTTTCTAAAAGAAGCCATTTATCAAGGAATATTTGGTGGTGTTCAGTTTTTGTTTTTGTTTTTTTGTTTTTTTGTTTTTTTGTTTTTTTGTTTTTTTGAGACAAGATTTCTCTGTGTAACAGTCCTAGCTGTTCTGGAACTCGATTTGTAGACCAGGCTGGCCTCGAACTCACAGAGATCCACCTTCTTCTGCCTCCCAAGTGCTGGGATTAAAGGCATGCACCACCACCGCCCTCAGTTTTTAATATACCAGCTGTCTTCTGCTATAAAATTCTTGTGAACCCATATACTACTAGAACCTATGGCAGTTTAGCTTCTCAGACCTCCTGCTGATAACTAGGTAACACCCCTGCAGGGCCTAGGAGACAGGCAGATTGTAGATGCATAGCTTTGTTTCTTGTGCAAATGAAGCTCAGACCATCCCCTTCCTTCAGGCCCAGTAGCATTGCAGAGCTATTGACTCAGGACAGTAGGGCTTTTTGCATAACCAGGTTCAGTAAGGACTGGAGCATATTTCCTGGAGGCAGAGCTGCTTGGCCAGGGAGAAGAGAAGAAGGCAGAGTTTCTCAGAGTAGGGGTAAGGAGTAAGGAAGAAAAGATGGAGGACAAAGGGACAAAGGACAAAGGTGAGGTCGAAAGTGAAGGACCCTCACTCAAAAATAAGACCAAACTGACAGCCTCTGCTTGAACTAAAAAAAAAGAATAGGCCTGAGTTTTAAGTTTCGAATTCCCAGAAATGCTGACAGAGACTCCAGGAATTGAAACAGTACAAAGTCACAGAGTCAGGATGCCTGGAGGGCCATCTGGAAGCAACTGATTAANCACAGAATGTCCCAACGCCGGAGATAGCCTCTGAAAGAGGTCTTCTGACAAACAACAGGTCAAGTTGAAGGATGAGATAACTCAGGAACTGTAGAAATTCCTAAGAGTAAGCAAAGATAAGCTAGTCAAAATTGAACCCATACTGACCCCCCCNCTAAGAAATTTTGTGGGTTTTGCCTTTAAAAAGCTAAGCTCAAAAAGAAAGACCAACTCTCCTCCCTGCCTCGCTGCATCAGGTGCTACGGACTAGAGTTCCCTGTCGGCTTGTACTGCGTGCCTTCAATAAACCTTGCTTTTGCATTCTGAATTTCTGGTGGTCTCTTTGAGGGTCTTAACCTGGGCACAACAGAAAGCATAGGAGCTTAGTTAGGACTATGACAGGGCAGGCCCAGTAGCTACAGAGCAGAGCTGAAGCTATATAGATAGAATTTTGTCTTAGAGAAATAAACAGACAAAAGAGCATAGTGTACATAGATTCTTTTCCCTCAGATAACCCCACGTCAGATGTAGCATATTCCTCAGGACTCTGGAAGGAATCTTCTCAGGACAGGCCCCCAGGAAAATTCCATTATCGAATCATAGAGAAATTCATTTTTAATAGTTCTCCATTGTACATATGATTTTACCATTTATTAAACACTAAGGAACTTCTCATGCTAATCAGATGGATGTACTGGTTTGTTTTTAAATAAAGAATTAAATCTTGGATGAATAATGCTGCAGGATGTAGAATATTTCCAGTTTTTCAGAGTTGCCTGATACTTTGATTTCATACCTGTCCGTGCTGAGAACACCACTGACATAAATACATAGTACAAAAAGACAGTGTGTTCAGGGCTATCTCAAAAATCACTGGAATTCTGTCCCAATCCCAAGGTAAAAATAATGGGTTTTTTTGTTGTTGTTGTTGTTTTGTTTTTTTCAAGACTTTCTCTGTGTAGCTTTGGCAGCGCCTTTCCTGGAACTCACTTGATAGCCCAGGCTGGCCTCGAACTCACAGAGATCCGCCTGCCTCTGCCTCCCGAGTGCTGGGGTTAAAGGCGTGCGCCACCACCACCACCACCACCACCACCACCCGGCGGTAAAAATAATTTAATGGCCTTTTATGAATCTCAAGTCAACAACCCAAATAATAATTTTAGAATCAAGCATTTCAGGGCTGGGGAGATGGTCAATGGGTAAAGTGCAAACGTGAAGACCTGAATTCGAATCCCAGCTCCCTAAAATCTAGATGTGAGGGTGTGTGCCTGCAACTCCAGTGCTGAGAGAGCGGAGACATATTCCTGATGGTCACAGACTAGCCAGTCTGGAAAAAACAACAAGCTCCAGGTTCAGTGCAAAACACTGCCTCAAGAAATAAGGGGAGGTACTTAAGGAGGACACCCTAATTTCAATCTCTGGCCTCCATATATGCCCCATAGGTCAGTACACCTGCATACACACATGTACACACATGCATGGGCACTCATGTACATACACACAATACGTAAAATCAAGCATTCTAACAGTACAATCCAAGGTAGACTAATTTGCACTTATATGCTGAAGAATGATAGCAAGAAAATGCTAAAATTATTTGTTTTCTCTATACGAACAGAAAACGNTACATTACAAACTTTGCAGTCCATAATGTGTATCTCTAGTCTGAGCTGAAGTTTACAGTGTTTGTTGGTGTTATGTGACAGCGGTCACAGTGCAAAGGGAAGCAGGGCTGCAATGAAGTTGTGATGCAATCGAATTCACTGTACAATTGATTTTGGATTAACTTTACTCATTGCACATTCAGAAACCTGTTACCATTGCCAGATGTTTCCCGACCCCTACATTTAGGTATGCAACCCCACATGGGGTTACAGTCCACAATTTAAGAAGAGTCCTAATTGAAGAGGCCAGTCCAAAGTAAATTTGTGGAAATCACTGGAGTTGGAAGGGGGCTGTGCTCACCACTGTCCCACCAATGCACTNCAGCACTGAAGTTGGGAGTGCTGAGCTCAGCTGAGTTTACTGCTACCTGAGCCACTCCCTTGAGCTCCCTCCCTATCTGTCTTTAAGTTATCCATCCCATAAGCCTGGACAAGTGAAAGGAATTGGCTTTAAAAGAGGAAGAATGAAGAACAGGCATGGTGGCCCAAACGGGACAAAAGATGGGAAGTGATCTTTGGCATGGTTGACTGTATTTTAAATCCCTGGGAGACAGTATGGTATAACCAATGAGGCTTCAGTAAACATGGAAAAACATATAACTTTTCCTTCATTAACCTAGGAGCAACTTTCCCCAGCAGCCTCAAGGGCTCTTCCTCTGAGAAATTACTATCATGAGGAAAGATGCCATGTGACTGATAAGTCTTAATTGGATTCGTATCTCCAAAGAAAGCAATAGAGTGAATTCTTGGGTACGGTTTTGTGGGACATGGTTTTGATTCCCTTATGAGAGCCCTTACAGCAGGGAAGGGAGGTGGGAAGAGGCACCGCACCAGCTGGAGTGCGGAGGACAGCCACTGTCAGAATTCTGTCATCGACTGCCCTGATGAAAATGAAGTGCTACAAAGGATAACTATAATTTTTCCAGAGCCAATAAATTTCGACTTAACAGGAGTATAATTTTCAGCAGACAGACAAATGGAGACCACCTTCGCTCTTCCATCTTCCTTCCCTTAGTGATTGTGCCTTCTGCACACTGTGCTTTCCTCAATGGAAGAATGTGCCCGAGAGCTTTGAAACGCAGATCCCTGGATGGACTGACTGTGTTGTGTTTGGGCTTTCTGGAATGCAGTGAGCTGTGTGTCACTTGTTGGAGAGCGTCCCAGGAGCTTGCCTGGGTAACAGAGGGTAGAAACTATCCTGAGAGGAGACAACGAGCTNCTCTTTCCTTCCTACCATTTTCTCTACCTTGCCTTCCAACCTTATACCTGCACCCCATCCTCCAGCATTATTTGGTTTGGGTAGCTGTTCTGGGGCCCAGCTCCCTAAGATGAACACACTGGAATGATCTCTCCCTCTGCGCAGCCGACAGTAGTGAGCTGATGACACCCCACTTGAGGGACATTGTGCAGTGCCGTGTTTACAGCTATTGTGCTATTTGTTACTTTGGTCAGTGAATCACATTCAAGACTATCTGGAAGGCACGGTTGGATTTTAGTACATTTTTTCTGTGTTTATAGATTCCTTTGAAATTAGTAAGAACCACACACAAAAGGAAAGTATAAGAACACAATAGTTATTTTTCCTCCTTATTTTTTTAAGAAAACCCAACCTGACTGTTTCTAATAAAATTCAATCCCAAGCAAAGAGAAGGCAGCAATTAGAAGTGAGGATACAGCTGTTATTTCCAGCTGCCTGGGAGCCTTGGCACAGTAGAGGCCTGGTGGAATGGTTACTTCTCATTTGTCACAGTGAGAAGAAAAGTCCACAAGATGTCTGTCTAAATGACAGTTGAGTGGATGTTGAGTCCCCAGGCATAGTCACCCTTGCATCCTCACATGTATTACAGTATTCCCACATAGTTTCTATGCAACGACAAATTATCTATTGTAGTTATTGTTCACTGAGCTTTCCAAAAAAATTAAAACATTTCCATTAAAAATCAAGAATTCTAGGCATCCTAGAAAACGATAAAAGAGTAATTGAAATATCTTTGTGGCATTTGATAAGGAAAAACCCTATGGTTCTCCCCCATATACAGATCCTAGCCTATATATAATATGTATCCATGTACGTGAGTAAATGTACACATGGGTCATCTGTAGACAGGAGAACAAGAAAGGGTAGATTGGGTGATGAGGGACTGAATGCAGGTGATGGCTNCGGTGAAAGAGAATATGAAGCTAGTTGTTTTCTAGTTCTAACTCTGTCATGGACTTTTCATTTTCGGTGAAAATGAAACGTGTGACACCATTCTTCTTTCTTGATANTACATTCCTCCTACTCATGTCTCCCCAGGGTAATTGTGAGGCCTGTCAGCTGTGAAAGCTGAAGGAAAGTTAGACACGTCAAGGACTGGCTGGGAACCTCCAGGCCTGCTGGAAAAGAGATCCTGAACTCAAGGCTGCTTAGAGAAGAGAAAGACCCTTTTGGATTTGACTAGTCAGGAAATGTTTGATGGAATATACAGAGATTAATGGGACTATCACCAGAGTTGATGTAGAATATGACATAATGTTATCCTTATTCTAAATGTTTTTCACAGAACTATATGGAAGATAAAAATTTGACTCATTTGCTTACTTTTCTCTTTCTCTATTTCTCTCTCTCCCTCTCTCTCTTTATTTTTTCTCAGTCTAATTATTTTAAATTTGAGTAATTTAAAATTTAACAAGCAATCATAAAAACAGGAAAACTTAATTTTAATCCTCCACACATTACATATGAAATCTGTTTGTGTTTAAGAGGAAATATTTTAATGATCAAAAACAACAGAGCACTCAGCTTATCCAAGCCTCAGAAAGGAGTACTTTGTCCCAGAGTGGAATGGTGTCACATGAGACCCCCAGATCAGCTCAGCCTGTTGCTATCTAAACTTAAGAATAAAACAGAAACTGCCCCATGTGCATATCAGGGAAATTGGTAGATCAGAAAGATGCTGTGCTTATTTAAGAACCAAGAAGTATTATCTATATGAATTTTGATATCCTTTGGGTGAGGCATGGACCCATATTAAACATACAGATATGTACAAGTGCATATTTGTCTGTTTCATGTACTTATGTGTTTTCTCTTCAAAGGGGTGTTTGCACTCAGGCCCCGTGTTACTGCATCATCATGGAGTATTGTGCCCACGGACAGCTCTATGAGGTCTTGCGAGCTGGCAGGAAGATCACACCTCGGTTGCTCGTGGACTGGTCCACGGGAATTGCTAGTGGGATGAATTATCTCCATCTCCATAAAATCATCCATCGTGATCTCAAGTCACCCAAGTGAGTTCTAGAGCCCACTGAGTACCTGTTTTGTTATTTTGAACTGAGTTTTTCTCAAGCAAAGCTGANGTTCTCAGACTTGTAACTTGATTATAGTCACAGTGGGTAAGTGCTTATCACTTTTTTATATGGGAGATACGGCCAGGGTCTTAACTCAAGCCCTCCCTTTCTGTGGCTTTTGGATTGTACAACTGTGCAGCATTACTATCTGAAGTATGCATCTCTCATCACCTCAAACAGCTAATGCCAGGCTTCCCCCATTTGAAAGCTTGGTTTGTTGTTTTCCTATGTTTAAAAAAACTTAGCTGACTTCCAGAAATGTTTGTAGGACAACAGAATAAAAATGGTTGAATGAGAAACAGAGGCAGGTTGGAAATACGGCTCAGCAGTGGACTGCTTGTTTCAGTCTCCAGCACGGGGAGGGGAGGGAGAGGCGTGTTCACAGATGCACACCACAGGCTCTGTACAGTTATCTGAGGTGGGCTGCATATTTGGCTTTGAGCTTCAGAGAGCAAGAAATGAGCAGATACAAGGTTTGCCATGGCTTTAGGAAAAATAATTATGTGAGCATCAGAGTTCTTTCTAGTAACTTCTACTTTCAAATGGTAATTGAGAACTGATAACTACTTTACGAGAAATATTTATTCAATTCCCCACATTGTATAAAAGAAAGGAATTGATAAAATGACATCTTTACAGTAGTCCCTATCCTAAACATTGCTTTTCATCACATTTTGGTTTAGAGATGTGACGCAAATCTATAGCCCGGCAGGAGGGTCAGGAGTTCGAAGCCAGCCTCCTCTCTAGAGCTAGACTACATGAGCCACCATCTCAGAAAGAAAGTCAGCAAAAACAAAAACACATTCCCATCATTCATTCATGGTTGTCAACAGCTCTATCCATCATCACATCCTCTTTGATCCTGGCATAAGTCGTGAGCTAGATGTAATAGTATCATTTTTCTTATTGCATATAAGGGAAACTGGATCTCAGCCTAGACTCTTGGGTCCAGGACTCAGACTCATGGTGTTTAGGCAAACTTTAAGAAGAAAATGATAAATCAGTCTACTTAAATTTATAGTCAGTGTGACCCTACCTTCATCTCAGAAAAGTTCCATTGTGTGTGCGTGTGTGTGTTGATTCTGTGTGTACAAGTGTGTGTACCAGTATGCTAGCCTATGTGTATATGTGTAGAGGCCAGAGGTTGACCCTGGGTGTCTTCCTATCATTCTTCACCTTATTTATTGAGACAGGGTCTCTTACTGAACCTTGAAGCTTACCAATCCAGCTAGACTAGCTGATGAGCAAGCCCCAGGATATACCTGCCCCACCCCGAGTGTCACCGAGCCTGGCTTTTATGTGGATGCTGGGTCTGCACTGAGGTCCTCACGCTTCTGCAGCAAGCGCTTTGCCCACGGAGCTTCTCCCCAGCCCTGGTTACAGTATTCTGTTATCTTTCATCTATACCCAGGTCCATTCCCTCACATCATGTCAGCTGCTGCAGAGGAGGCTCCTCCAGTGTCTGTCTGTCTAGTAACCCTCCTGTATTCTAACCATGGTATCTGACTCCATCGGTTTAACTGCCTCAGCTATCCCATAATATTCTAATTGTCGTGCATTGTCACCAAGACTAAAGTCAGAAAGTCCCACGTGATGTTAGTTTTATATTCCAGGTAGATGTGGATGAAGGTATCCCAAAGCAATCCTAGCACCNAGCTGCTGTGTGCAGAGAGCCATTTGGTAGCTGGGGTGTGGGTAAGGCAAGCAGAATGGAGGGCATGGAGCTCAGATTCCCCTGCCTTCTTCCCCTCTTAGTCAGGTACTATTTGAGTGTATGACTCTTGTTGGTTGGGTCTTTTTNGTGAGAGGAGGGGTTGGGGTAGATGGATTTGTTTGTTTTGGGTCTCATTGTGTAACCCTGGATAGCCTAAAACTCACTATGTAAACCAGGCTGGCCTCAAACTCAGAGATCCTTCTGCCTCTAACTTTTGGAGGGCTGGAACTAAAGGTGTGCCACCACACCTGGCTCGTGTTTTCGAATAGATCTCTGTATTGTTTAGGGCCCAGCACCCTAACTCACTAACGTTCTAACACGTTGAATAAGTTTCTTCAGGTGGAGCACTGTAGTGGGGGGCTATCAATATTCTGATTTTACACACCACTAGGACTAGCAAAAGCAGTTTGTTCCAGGGCACATTGTAAGTGGCTTTCATGAAAAGCAAAGCATGTCTTGTATGGAACCTGCTTGAACCTTAGTTATTAATGCTCACCCTTGGCATGGAGAAGACTCAGCATTCCTCTTAGCCCTTGAGTGTGGTGCATACCTAATGTCGTGGTCCCACTCATGGTGTTTATAGAGAGAAAATGAGCCTAGAAGAGAGGGAGACCTGGCAGAAGTTACAGTTAGCAAGCAGTG
>LZPO01044194.1:849485-861145 GCA_001675575.1 Neotoma lepida
TGAGCTGCCTGGCAGGTGCAGGTGCTGCTGTTTCTAGTGTGAGGGCCGAGAGCAATGGGAGTGCAAAGCTGAACTCTGTAGTGCAGAAGACAAAGCGGCAGTCACTGCTCAGATTCATAGTTCTCGTCAGCACTAATGATCTGTTCCTTGTCTTTCTTTTTAAAGTGTTTTAGTGACTCACACAGATGCAGTCAAAATTTCAGATTTTGGTACATCTAAGGAACTCAGTGATAAAAGCACCAAGATGTCCTTTGCTGGTACAGTTGCATGGATGGCACCTGAGGTGATCCGGAACGAGCCTGTCTCTGAGAAGGTTGACATATGGTGAGTGCTGCTCCCCCACCATTGCAGAGGCCCTGCCCACTTTCGCCTGGTTTCTGCCCTCCATGCTTTTCCTTCCTGCACTATTCTTCTGTGCTTTTCCCTTCTGGGTGATTCTGGTTTCAGAGTTTTTCAGGTTAGCCCCAGTGTGACATAAGCCAAGAAGAATTAGGAGAGAAATTGGGGTGAATATCCAGTAACCAATCAGTTCTGAGGCATCTCCATGAATATGCTAAACTTCGGAGAAAACTGGAAGTTTATTTTGAGTAACAGTTTAGTGTAGAAGGCTTTATGAAGTGCATTGTATAAGTGTCACTTTTTTGAGTAAAATATATTAAACAAAATTTACTTGTTCTTGATGATGTAGGTCCCACCATACAGCTCAGGATGGCCTGAAACCTGCTGTGTACCCAGACTGTCCTTGAACTCATGATCCTCCCAGCTAAGCCTCCGAGTTCTGAGATTACACGCACACACCATCTACCCAGCCTTTAGTTAATTAAAGAGCTAAAGTTTGAATCCATCCCTCTGAACTGCCTTCCATGTCCGGCCTGCTGCAGGTCTTTTGGAGTGGTGCTTTGGGAGCTGCTGACAGGGGAGATCCCCTACAAGGATGTGGACTCTTCAGCCATCATTTGGGGTGTTGGGAGCAACAGCTTGCACCTCCCAGTTCCCTCCACTTGCCCAGATGGATTCAAAATCCTTATGAAACAGACATGGTAAGGAATGCATTTCTTCTGTTATTCTCTCTTGCTTTCTTCCTAGAAAGCTATTAAAATTTCCCTAAAAGAGCAGAGAATCTCTACAGGGTATTTGGAAGGAGCCACATCGTGGTGGTCTGACAGGAGCTGTGGAATTTTAGAGCTGGATTCTAATCCTGGCCCTGACTTTTTGTTCCCTGTGAAATCAGGGGTGTGTCTCTCTGTAAAGTAGAGCCAGCCCCTACTCATGGAGTTGTGTGTGACTGACCAAAATATAAGTGAAGGGTTTGGTGTGACGCCTTGAAGCAGTTCTCAGCCCTAACACCTGAGAGCCAGGATTACGTCTCTGTTCCTAGCAGATCATGGACCTAACTTTCCATGTCTTCAGTAGATGCTTATCCTAGTTTCACCCCCGTTGCAGTCCAGTGAACTGTCTGAGATAGAGCCATTCTTGGGATAAAATATGTATTTCATAAAGCAGAATACAGCCTCAGCCCCTCCCAGGCACACCCTCTGAGATGCACGCACTGTCTTTCTCTTAGGCAGAGTAAGCCTCGCAACCGGCCTTCCTTTCGGCAGACACTCATGCATCTGGACATTGCGTCTGCGGATGTGCTTGCCACCCCACAGGAAACTTACTTCAAGTCTCAGGTAAGCCAGCACATTCCTACCTCATGTGACCGAGTAGACAGCCAAGGAGCACAGTTAACCATGCATCAGTTATATGACCCTATTCGTTGTGAAACAGTAATTATGAGAGTTGACAAATGTGACAGTGAATTCCAGTGACATTGTTTAAGAAAGACAAAGTGGATGTGAAGACTGCCTCTCGCGCCTGTATTTGACTCAGCACTACTGTTCTGCACAAAAGCTGAAAACAAGAAGCAGGAACTTAAGGACCAGACAGAGCCACAGCAGAATTAGGCCCAAGTGGTCCCAAATAAAAAGTAATTTAAAGTATCCGTTAGCCTTCATTGTACTAAAATTTTCCACAACTTACACTTAAAAAACAAATTAAGCATTTATTTAGCTCACCATTCCGTAGGCAGTTGGAGCTAGACAATTCTTGCGATGCTTCAAGTTTACCTAGAGGTCTGGAAGCAGGTCCCAGGTTAGCAGGAAGGTGGCTCCAGGTGGCCTCCTTAGCACGTGTGCTGAACATCTGGCTAGGAGCTAGAGCTCCCCTGTCCTCCATGTGACCGCTAATTCTTTCACAAGCTAGCTCAGGCTTCCTCTCATCCCGTTTGTTTTCATGGTGACAAGTAGATCAAGAAAGTAAGACCCAGTACAGGTGATTGTCATACTGCATTGTGTCATGCCTGCCATAGTGCCACATGGGCTGAAGCAGGTCACAGGCCACCAGACTAGACTCTAGAGATTGATGACAGAAGTCACCTCTTAACCAGGATATCTATAAGAGTGGATTGTAAGGCATGGAGCCAGAGAGGGGAAGGGTTGTGGCTATTGGGTGAAAGTGCTGCAGGTGTCACAGGATCCTGCTCTGGCCACTATTACTGTGGATGTGGAGTGACTGGAGATGAGGATAAGTGCCCTTTCCCTAGCCAGATCCAGGCAAGATCACAAGGCAAAATAATACAGCTTTCTAAAGAAACATGATAGTCCTAAATTATACCTTTGTGTATGCCAGATTGTTATCATCATCATGATTTTGGCAATACTAGGGGTTGAACCTGGGGCCTCTTAAATGCTAGCCAGTCCCTCTACCACTGAGCTCTACCTCAGACTTCTGTTGTTTGTGTTTTGTTTTTTTATATACAAGTCTTGCTAAGTTGCCCAGGCTGGCCTTGAACTCATTCTATAGCACAGATAGATTTTGAATGTGGGATTCCCCTGTCTTAGCATTCTGAGTAGCTGGGAGTACAGGCCTGCACCATATGCCCAGCTTAGAATTGAACTGTTAATACTAAATTTCATATTAGACATATGGCTTTTTCTCATTTGTTATTAATGTTATTAAGTTCCTAAAATGAATTTTGTGAAGTGAACTCCATCTCTGCAGTGGCTTCCAGTATCATTTCACAGATTTATTCTTAAAGAAGTATTTTATCACGTACATTTATTGACTAAAAATAGGCTAAATTAAATGCAAAAAAGTTATGCTAACCTATAGGGAAAATTGATGTCTACACACTTTAAAGGTAAGAATCAGGGAAAATGTAATTTTCTTCTCCAAGTAAGACTTGGAGAAGCTTCTTCAGCCCTCAGAATGTAGCCTAGAGACTTCCGGGGAGCCTGAGACTTCTTCAAGGCAACCATAAGAAGGAAAGTATTTTCATAGTAACACTAAGTTGTTACTTACTGTTTTCAATCTTGTTCTCTCAGGAGTATATGCAGGATGTTCTACAAACTATGTGCTGTGGGATATAACTCTGATGACGAGCAGAATGTTTCTTATATGCTCATGTTTATAACTCACAGTTTTAATGTCTAGCCTAATATCAGTAAATATTGCCCACATGTTATGTGGAATCTTCAGTAATTTANAAGACAATAATGAGGTTCTGATACATAAAACTTTGTGAGCCAGTGTTAGGCATTTACCCTANACCAAAGACCCTGTCCCCAGTGGGTGGTGATCTTACAGGGGGAGCATCTGCTGAAAAGAGGACTGCGCACAAGGAAGAAGCAGAGAGTACAAGTAGGAAAGGAAGAAATCAGAGTATCTATTTGAAGACAAGGATCTGATCCTTAAAGGACCCCACCAGAAAACTCTTAGACCTAACACGAATACTCAGCAAATCACAGGATAGGAAATGTGCATACAGAAGTCAGCAGCCTTTCTAGTCATCAGAGATAAACTTGCCGAGAAAGAAACCAGACAAAAAGATCTCATTCACAATGAAGAAAGCCTGAACAGAGAGACGAAAGAGCCTGCAGTGAAGGTGCAGAAGGAAGAAACTGAAGACAACAGATGNTGGGAAAGACCTCCTACACTCAAGGATTGGCTAAACCAATATTGTAAAATCAGCTAGTGTGCTGGCTAGTTTTATGTCAATTTGACACAAGCTAAATTTGTCTGAAATGAGGGAACATCAATTAAGAAAATATCTACATATGATCCAGCTGTAGGGCATTTTCTTAATTAGTAATTGGTAGGGAAGAGCCCAGTCCATGGTGGTCTTGGGTTCTATAAGAAAGCAGTCTGAGCAAGCCATGAGGAGCAAGTCTGTAAGCAGCATTCCTCCACGGCCTCTGCATCAGCCCCTGCCTCCAGGATCCTGCCCTGCTTGAGTTCCTGTCCTGACTTCCTTCAGTGATGGACTATGATGTGGAAGTGTAAGCCAAATAAACCCTTTCCTCCCCAGCTGCTTCTGGCCATGGTGTTTCATCGCAGAAATCTAGCAGAATCTAACTAACACAACTAGATTCCTGAAAGTGATCCACAAATTCAAGTCCTTCCCCATCAAAATACCAATTACATTGTCTACAAAACTAGATGAAAAAAAAATCCTAAAAATCATAAGGAAGCACAAAACCTAGAAAGTCCAAAGTGATGCTGAGCCTGGAGAGTGGCGCTGGAAGCATCACACCACCTGATCTGGACTCTGCAGAGCTATAAAACAAAATCAGCATGGAGCTGCATCAGAGCAGACACGTGAACAACAGAATAAATAGCCAACCCAGCCAGTGATCCTCAACAAAGGCCAAAAACATACATTGGAACAAAGACGACCTCTTCAAGAAACGGTGCTGGGGAAGCTGGGTGTCCACATGTGGACAACAAAGCTGCATCTCTCTCTCATACACACAGCCTGCACACAAATGGATCAAAANCCTAGTGTTAAACCGCACCTTGAGAGCACTAGAGAAAAATGTAAGGCAGTACTTGAAGATGCAAGAACAGGCAAGGGCTTTCTGCAAAGATTCCGGTAGTACAGGAAGTGGCTCTAGGACCCACCCATGAGAGTTTGTGAAGTTCAAAAGCTTCTGTGCAGCCAAGGAAACAGTCACCAGAGTGAACAGACATTACCAGCTCCATGGTAGACAGGGATTAGTACCCGGAAAACGGGACCAAGCAAGTGAACACCAAGATAGTCAGTAATGAGATAACAATGAATGAACAGTTCTCAAAAGAACTGCAAATGGCGAATAAATCCTTGGAAGTGGTGCTCAACATCCTCCACCCTTAGGGAAACACAAACTAAACTGCTTTGAGATTCCATCTCACCCAAGTCAGAATGACCATTGGTGAGCGGACAAATGAAAATAAGAAAATGGGGCTCAGAGCTGGCATTGCTGGAGTTGATGGGAACATCTGGCTTGTTACATGGGTGCTGGATCTGAACTCAGGTCTCACGGTTCCAGAACAAGCTTCTTAACCCCTGAACCATATAAATAGACCCATAAAAGTGATCTTAGAGCAGAGATCACGCGATCGTCTCTATAGCATAAGAGACAATTGACAAGGCTCAGCACGCTGAACTTCATGACAGACGTTCTAGAGAAGGCTGGTGAGGTGGCTCAGTGGGTTAAGGTACTTGCTGCCAAGCCTGGTGACTGAGTTCTACCCCTGGGATCCACAGAGCAGAAGGAAATCAACTCCTATAAATTGTCCTGTGATACACACACACACACACACACACACACACACACACACACACACAAAGAATGAATAAATAAATAAATGTGCTTCTTAAGTCCTAGGATTAGACAAAACATACCTTGAGACAATGAAGATTACATATGACAAACCTGGAGCCAACATTATACTAAATAGGGAAAAGCAAAAAACATTTCCTCTAAAATCTGAAANAAGCAAAAGTGTTCACCCTCTCTTCTCTTATTCAGTGTTATTATCACTTACTCAAAGTATTAGTTAAAACAAGAAGACAGGAGAAATGTATAAGGTTTGAAGATTAAAAGTGAAATGAAATTATCCCTATTTATAGACTTGATTCTACACTTAAAAGACCCTGTAGATTCTGCCAGAAAACTCTTACATTTAATAAACACATTCAATAAAGTTGCAAAATTTATCAACATACAAAACCCAGCAGCTTTTATAAATATAAATAATAATTAACTTGTTAAGAAAGAAATTAGGAAGAACATCCCACTAGTAATAGCTCCCCCAAATTAAGTACTTAGGAATAAACCTTACCAAGCGTATGAAAAAACTTCTGCAATGAAAGCTTTAAGACAATGTAAAAAGAAATTAAAGAAGACACCAGACAATAGAAGACACCTTCCATCGTCCTGGATTGGCAGAATTAATAAAGTGAAAATGGTCATATTAGCAAAAGTAATCTACAGATTCATTGCAATTCCCAACAAAATTCTGGTGACATTTTTCACAGAGCTAGGGAAAAACATCCTAAAATTCATATAGAATCACAAAGGAGCATGTGTAGAAAGCAGTCCTAAGCAGAAAGAGTGTTTCTGGAGTCAGTGCAGTACCTGACCTCAGATCACCACAGAGCCATAGTGATGAAGGCCTGCTGGCACGGGCTAGAAACAGACATGTAGACAGTGGACCGGAAGTAAACCACTGCTTCATCTTTGACAAATGTATACCAACAGGAGTGGGGAGCGGGGTGGGGGGTGGATCTAGTCAACAGTGTCTGCGAAGCTGGATGTCCATCGGCAGAAGAACGAAGTTAGATCCACATCTCTCACTCTTCACAAAAACCAACCCAACATGGATTAAAGACCTTAATTTAAAAGCTGCAGTGTTGAGGCTGGAAATGGCTCAACAGCTAAGAGCGCTTGCTGCTCTTCCGGAGGACCTGAGTTCAGATCCCAGGACTTTCAAGGGGCTTACAACCACCTGTAACTCCAGCTCCAGGGATTCTGATGTCCTCTTCTGGCTGCCAGGACATCTGCCTACCTGTACACATACACACACACACACACACACACACACACAGTTTAAACAACGGAGGCATATTCATGGCACTCCTGTATGTTTCTTGCTATGCACTCAGATGGCTCCCGTAGAAGCACAGAGTCTTCAAACACAGACATGAGACACAGTGTCAGACCCTTTAGTACTGTCACTGATGTCAGCAAAGAGGTGATTTTATTTATTTATTTATTTATTTATTTATTTATTTATTTATTTCTGTGAAATGAGTAGCAGCAAGTGCTCCCTGGGAAATCTTTCAAATGTAGGATATGGTTGCAAACAGCCTTGCTCCCTATACTGGCAAACTATCTGGTATCCCAACTTTGAAAAGAAAATTTTAGTGGAAGTACTAAGTCAAAAGCCATTGAAACAGCTAATATATATATATATATATATTTGGAAAATATCATATTCTAAGATTTTACTTCAAGAGAGGCTGGAGAGATGGCTCAGTGGTTAAGAGCACTGGCTGCTCTTCCAGAGGACCTGGGTTCAGTTCCCAGCACCCACATGGCAGCTCACACAGACATACATGTAGGCAAAACACCAATGCATATATAATAAAAATAAATTATTTTTGTTAAAAGATTTCACTTCAGTGCTCTCAAGCCAGTGTTAACTTTCCGGAAAACCTCCCATAAGCAAAGCACTGTGCAGAACAGCCAAGGACCTGCAGTCACTACCCCAGTGGGCCTTCTCACTTTCATTATTGGGTCAATAATCAAGATGAAGTGCTGGCCTCACTAGAGGTTCTTTTGGGGCCAGGAGAGGAGAGACTAGGTCAGGGGAGGAGAGGAGAGCAGTACGTTAGGCGTCCTCTTTAACGTGGGCTGCCAGGTTAAATTATTGTCCATGAGTGGCTTGCTGGCAACACGAGTTTATTCCTCACAGTTCTGAGGCTAGGAAGTCCACAACAAGTCCAAGTCCCCAGCAGATCCGGGATGTGGGAAGAACACGTCCTGCTTCACCAGTGACACTCTTTCTCTGTGTTCTTCATGGCCAAGAGCAGTCAAGTCCCAGCCTGCTTCCCAAGGATACTTACCCACACTGAAACACAGATGCNCTCCTGACCTATCACCTCCCCAAAGTTCCACCTCATCCCTTTACCTTGGGACTCTCGGGGTGTGAGAACACAGAGTTCAGAGTACAGTAATGTCTGTTCTGTTCATTAACTCCTCCAAGGTTTCCTCCAAACACAAAATGTCATTTCTCCCTCAATAGCCCTTGGTCTGCTTGTTGAAATAATTTTGCTAGTTGCAATAATTTTTCAACTGCTTAAAAATTGTTTGTAATTTATTAATACCCTCCTTGCTAGTTGGAATAATTTTTCAACTATTTATAAATTGATGTTTCTGGGTCTGAAATTGAGACCATATCCGGCTAATGATAATGAAGTATTTATGAACTAGCTAGTGAAGTACTAAGGAAGGCAGTGGACCTTGACTCTTAACCCTGCCCTGACCCTGTGTGATCCCCACCCACTCATCTAAGTAATGGAGAAAGTCATTCTTCCCTTACTTAAGGCGTCTCGGTGAAGGTCTAGTGAAGAACACAGGTGCCCTGTGCACTTTTTGCTTGTAATGTGCTATTATTTATTTGCCAGGAAGCTAAAAACTCTCAGCCTGAGTTGACTTGTTACCTTCTCAATGGTTCTCTGATGAACTCCTAAGATTATAAGATGGAGGCTGATTGTATTCTGTCACTATTCTNCTCCACGGGGAATAACTGGATGTTGCACACACACATGGTTCTGCTCTTATTGTATCAGTCTTCTCTCTGTGACCTTGCCTCCTCTCACCTGCTGCTAAGATGCCCTCAGCATCAACTGTCCATTATTGATGGCTTCTAGTCACAACTGTCAGTCAAGAGTGCTGACACGGATAGTGCAATGAGCTGGAATACTAATCTTTTTTCAAGAACTTGATTTCAGTTCTTTTGGATGGATGCTGAGAAATGGGATTGCCATTATCAGGAACATTAAAGACAAGTGTTAGTGCAATGTGGGGAAATCTGAACCTGCCAGACTGCTGGTGGGAGTGCAAATGGCACAGCGCTGTAAAAGGCAGCATGGCGCCCCCTCAAAAATTCAAAGGTGGACTGCATGATCAGAGGTTTGTCTATTAGCATGTGTGTCAAGGTGAAGAAGCAGTCCCGGGAAAATGCACGTTGTTAGAGACACTCAGTTGTACTTTCAGCCCACGGGGAAGTTCCTCGTTAGGCTCTTGTAATGATAGTCCACACATCAGTTTTCAGAAAACAGCTAAATGGAGATTTTATTCAGCTGACCTATTGACCCAGCAGGGCTTTGTCAGCTTCTGGAGCTGACTTGGAAATTGTGTCCCATGGAGGGCACAGTGTCCTTTCTCACTCTGTGAGCTTACAGCAGATGTGCCACTTCATAGCCACTCTGGATCTCCTTCCCTACAATTCTTTACCCCCAACTTCCGCCCCATTGTGTGGTTGTTGCTGACCCAAATGTGAAATTCAGCCCCTTCCTTGATTTTTTTAAGTGATTTTAAGAAAACCAAAAAACAACAAAAACAAACAACAAAAGCAAACAACAAAAACAAAACAAAACAACAACAAAACTCATCTCACCTCATTAAAAGCCAAAGGAGAATTCACTGAGTGTTTATGAAGTGGAAGTAGCTTTGNTCAACCTGAATCATGTATTAGACATCTGTCCCTTGGCTCAGTCATCTTGTGAGACTCCTACATTGCTTGCCCCCTCCCGCTACCCCCTCTCCCTCCTTTTCCTCCTCCTTCAGTCCATATTCCTGTGCAGTGTACTGGTCTGCCATGCACTTTCTCTGGGATATTCTGCTCCATCTCTTCATCTTTCCTAAGCAAAGCCAATGTGGTAGCGGATGTGAAGATACTCAGAACCTCACAGACACGGGGACCACAGTTGTCAGGGCTTTCTTTTGCCTCCATACTACCTTGACGTCAGCTGAGCACTTTTGTCCCAGAAATGACTGATCGCTGTGCCCTGTGCTGTTTCTTGTGGCCGNTGCTGCAGGGAACTGTGAAAGAGAAAGCACTGTGGTCACGACCAAGGATGGGGCTCGCAGTTACATAAGGGAGAGATGTTTTATGACTGATTCCTGATCGCTTCTTGAACACATACCCTGAATGAACTCGTGTAGGAAGTTTGGGGAAAGCATGGAGAGGCAGGCACAGGAGGAAATGTCTTTAACGTGGTCCCATGGACACATCGGGGAAGGAAACTACAGTATTTACAAAGTTCAACTTTCCTCACTCAGGCTGAATGGCGAGAAGAAGTGAAAAAACACTTTGAGAAGATCAAAAGTGAAGGAGCCTGCATACACCGGTTAGACGAAGAACTGATCCGCCGGCGTAGGGAAGAGCTCAGGTCAGCCCACCCCACCCCTCTTCTCACCCTGGTGAATCCCACCTCAGACTCCCCAGATATTTCCCCTCGCCTTCCAGCTTTCCATCATTACTGACAGCCCTCCTGGGGAACCTGAAATGCTGGTCTCAAAGAAGCAGGAACAGCATGGTGCATACCACAGGCTGGAGGGGTGTGCAGAGGGCGGAGGTAGGGAAGCTGGCTAATGGATGCTGTTGTAATCAGACAGGAAGAAGTCCTCCAGTTCTGTGCACACTGGGGTGGTGGCAGGTAGCAGCAGTGTACTGGATTGTTCAGCTCATTGCTTGCTTGAGTCAAGGTCTTACTCTGTGGTCCTTGCTGAACTGGATCTTAGTTTATAGATCAAGCTAGCCTAGAAATCACAGAGACCTGCTTTCCTCTGCCTCCTGGGTACCAGGATTGTAGACCTGCATCGCACCACCACACCTAACTTTGGGATTTTTTTTTTTTAATTAAAGAAGCTAGAAGAAAGGATTTATAATGTTTCCAACATAAAGAAATGATCATTGTTGGAGGAGACTGTCATAATTACACTGATTTTTTTTATTACTTTCTCATTTTAAATTATATGTGTTTGTGTGTGATATGAACACATGAGTGCAGATACCCACAGAGGCCAGGGGATCTGGTCCCATGGAACTGGATTTGCAGGTGGTTGTGAGCCACCTGATAAGGGTGCCAGGAATTGAACTCTGGTCCTCTGGAAGAGCAGTACATGCACTTAACTGCTGAATCATCTCTCCTGCCCTAGTTACCCTAATTTGAACACTATACAACAAATACATGTATCAAAATATCACTTGGTACCCCGTAAATACCTACAACTTTTGTATCAGTTAAAAATAACTAACATGAGATGCTTAGCGTAGAAGGCACACTGGGGAAGGACCCGAGAACAGGGCAGCTGTGGCAACAGCCCCTCCCAGTCTCCAGGATCTGAGCCACTGTGGTTCTGTTTTAAAATAAACTAGTTTCAGATAACCAGGAAAAAAATTAACATTTGAACAATAATAAGTTACCATGTGGTTAGAGAGATGGTTCCATGAGTAAAGGTCTTTTACAGGAGTCTGAGGACCTGAGTTCAAATTCCCAGAGCCCACATAAATCGGAGCATGGCAGCTATGATCCAAGAGCTCCTGGGGCAGGATGGGAGGCAATGCCAGGAAACTCCCCAGAAGCTTGTGGGCCAGCCATCCTGGGCTGTGCAGTGCAGAGGTAAACAGAGGGCCTCCAGCACAATTAGGTGAGGAGCAACACTTAAGGTTGATCTTGGACCTCCACATGCACATGGTGGCATGTGCACACCCATGCACACCCCTGCACACCGTGGCATGTGCACACCCCTGCACACCGTGGCATGTGCACACCCCTGCACACCGTG
>LZPO01044194.1:875416-898567 GCA_001675575.1 Neotoma lepida
TAAGTCAGCCCTGATGCCTGGAAGTTCTGGGAGACATGGAATGGATTTTATTACATATAGTTTACTGATTTGAGGACAGCCTTAGGAAGACTTGCCAGAAGGCAGTGTGTAAACTGATCTCTGGCTATAAAGCTATCTGGGTTATTTTAATCCCAAGGTGGGTCTTAATCAGAAACTGCCTGAGCCCTGGACGGGTGGGGCAGGATTGGTTTGGTGAAAACCGTTTGCATGAGTCCTAGCCTGCTTCCAGACCTCTCTATTTTTTAGGGCAACTTGAGAAAAAGTAACAGAAAGAGTGAAAGTGGGAGCCAGAGTTGGGCAGTTGGAATGACCAGCTATATACCAGGAGAGCTGAGTAGAAGTCAGATGGGCAGAAGTTAGAGTTCTGGAGAACTCTCCATTACTGGAGCAGAAGGCAGATAGTGGAACTGAGTTCCAGAGAGCCCGCCAGAACCCACCATTACTGAAGGGTGGAGCAGAACAGATAGGCGGAAGTTGGATTCCCAGAGCCCGCCCATCCCCGGAGCATGGAAGTTCTTTGGACCCGCCCAATACCAGGGAGCTGAGCGGAAGTTAGATAGGCAGAAAAGTTCTTTGGAGTCAGAGATTCCCAGGGTTAGCTTACACATGGGCAGAAAAAAGACTAAGAAAGTGCTTAGGTAGAAAGCTTGGAGATAAGGTAATTCTTTTTATTTGCCCGGTCGCTGCAGAAGTGGGTCTGAGCAGCCATTAAGCGGCCATATTTCTCAGAGGAAGGGTGGGAGAAAGAAGCCTTATGTCCCATGACTGCAGCTGAGAGAGAAAAATAAAAAACAAAACAAAACAAAACACTGAACAAAGGCCAGGTCCCAGACGCTAGCCAAGGTCTATAAAGTAAAAAGAAAAGAAAACGCAATGACCCTCCACTAGGTCCCGGACACAAGGAGGATGGGTCTATAAACAGGCACAGAAAAAAGCAATGTCCCCCAAAAGCCAAGGTCCCTGACACTCGGCAGAATAGGTCTATAAGTGGGCACAGAAAAAAGCAATGACCGACTATCAGGTCCCTGACGCTCGGTAGAACTGGTCTCGGGTACAAGCCATTTCTCCCTTCGTCAAGTGAGAATGGGGGCTCCACTGGCGTAGGCAGTGACTCCCAGGGAGTCTTACAGCATTTACCACTCCATCAGGTCAGTGAAATGTGTAGGCACTACACAGCCTGAGGANGCAGTGCGTCCGACAGTGAGGACTAGATCTCAGGCTACAGTTGTGGGAAGTGGCGAGGGATTGAGGAAAAACCTCACCACTTTGGAGCAACCGGTGTGTGTGCGAAGCAGTTCGGCAGCTGGGCAAATGAAAAAAGCGGCAGTTGTGGGTACAGCAGAACCTCAGCACAGGGTCCCAGGCAGACATAGAGAGTCCCGCCGGCAGAGCCTATCTTGTCTCGTCACCAATGTTAGTATTTTGTTTTGCAGTGCTGTGGTTACCGTGCAAGAAAAGATCACAAAACCCAGTATCAGAGCTTTATTAGAAAGTGGGGGGAGGGGGAGAAGATGGCAGAGAGAGAGAGAGACAGACAGACAGACAGACAGACACAGAGTGCACGNGGCCACATGTGGACAGAGAGAGAGGAAGATAGAGACAAGGAGAGGGAGGAAGAGGCGGGATTTCCCTTTGCACATGCACGAAGTGCGAATGTGAAGTTACTTAGCTGGGGAGTGGCCAGGAATTCCAACACCTCCCACAATAATAATTAAATTTTAAAAAGAAATCACTGTAAGTGGCCATTTAGCTTGTTTCCCAGGTTTTGCTGCTTTAAACAGTGCTGTATTGTACCATTCAGCAGCTCTCTTGTGTACATCTGCTGTCTCCATTGGATAATTCCCTGTGTCAGTGAATGCTGACTTTTGAAAGGGTATGTGAAGCCAGATGGGTAGCTCACACTAATAGTTCCACTACTCAGGAAGCTGAAGCAGGAAGATTGCCATGAGTTTGGGACTAGCCTGGGCTATAGAATAAGACCCTATCTCAAACAAACAGGCANGCAAAAACAACAAAGTGTGTAGGCCTAGGGATGTAGCTGGGCAGTAAGGTGCTTGCCTAACAGGCACAAGACACCGGATTTGATCCCCAGATCCCCAGAGTTGCTAATTTACAGTCCAAGGGTGTATTCTAAAGCTTGGCGCATTTTACCCCAATGCTAAACATGTTTTGATGTGTTTGAAACAAATCTGTTCTTCTTCCCAGGCCAGACCTGTTACGATCTGAAGGTATCCCCAGTGCAGAAGTGGCTCCCACTGCATCCCCTCTGTCTGGAAGTCCCAAAATGTCCACGTCAAGCAGCAAGAGCCGATACCGAAGCAAACCACGTCACCGCCGAGGGAATAGTAGAGGCAGCCATAGTGACTTTGCGGCAATCTTGAAAAGCCAGCCAACCCAGGAAAATTCACCGCACCCCACTTTCCCACATCACGCTCAGGCTNCGTGCCCTTCTCTCCAGCGGCAATACCAGCAACCCCCTTCTGCCCTGCCTCAGAGCCGCCATCCCAGACTCAGTATGCATGGGCAGGACATTGCAACCTGTGCCAATAACCTGAGGTATTTTGGCCCAGCAGCGGCCCTGCGGAGTCCACTCAGCAACCATGCTCAAAGACAGATGCCTGGCTCCAGCCCGGACCTCATCTCCACAGCCATGGCGGCAGATTGCTGGAGGGGTTCTGAACTTGAGCAAGCTGGACCCTGGGGCTGCTGTCAGACCGAAGCCTATGATCCCTGTCTCCAGTGCAGGCCAGAGCATTCTGGGTCTTCAGATGTTCCCACCACTGAGCCAGTGGGAAGCAGCCCAGACTGTTCCAGTTCACCAGCACACAATCCTCTTTCAGGAAACGCCCACCACGGCTCCGAGGGAATGGAGGCCAATGGACTCAGCGGCTGTCAATCTGGTGTTTCTCATCAGTTCACACCCCCAGTGCTACCTCAGAAGACACGGCCCCTTCAGAAGGTAAGGTGTGACAAGAGTAGACTCACTACCATCAAATGATGTCAGTCAATCATGTGGTGCACATTATAAAACCAGACATTCAAAGGTGAGCCTTTGGGAAAGGCTNCTTACTCTGTAGCNGAGGCTAGTCCCAAACTCATGGCAGTCTTCCTGCTTCAGCCTCCTGNGTACTGGAACTGTTAGTGTGAGCCACCCACCTGGCTTCACATACCCTGTCAGTCAGCATGTGGCACAGGTTGCAATGAGCCAACAGAACACAGATGTTTCTTTTGCTTTAAAGACTTCTCCCTCTGCAGTGCTCCAGTGCAGGCCAGAGAGTTTATTGAGGGGTTACTGAACTGGGAGACCAGGATAACCATATATTAAAGACATATAGTCAAAATGTTTGCAAACTATTGTCCTAGAACTCCAGTCTTGAGGGGTGTCCCANGGAAGTTCAGGAAGTGGAGATTCCTGGTGCACAATGGCAAACATGGTCTTGGAGAAGTCACACAGTGAACTGTCACCCAGCACTCACAGTGAGCTGCCACCCAGCACTCACAGCGAACTGTCACCCAGCATTCCTGCGTCTATTTGACTATATAGCCTTTTAGAACTCGAGCTTCTTAATCCCCTTGCACCAATGCTCCTTGCAATGTAATGTTAACAGCCATCTTGACCCAGCTAGTTTTGAATCATGAAACCTGTTTGTCTTCTCCACTGGCTGCCTTGCAGTCCTCTGTGGTGTTGGAGATCTAAGCTTGGGAGTCAGCAGTGCAAAGCCAGGGTCGTTCACTTAGCACCTCTGTGAATCCACCACTGTCTATGCAAAGGGCCCANTAGTGGACTCGGCCATGCTGGTGGACTTGAAGTAAGTAGAGAGCATCTAGAATGGCATCTGGAATGCAGCCTGCTTAAAAGGTTAGCTTGCCTTGCTAAGGTTTTTAACAGAGGTGATTGTGAGAAGTATTTGGAACATGGTACACATTTAATCCTAAGTATTGCTTCAGCTTGTCATCACTGCTGGGGGTGGGGTGTAANGTGAGCTTCTTTGATACTTCATGGGAAAGGAGCGACAGATGGGGACTGTCTGCTGTCTCAGAGCTGTGCCATGGCTGCTGGCTGAGCAGAGGTCCNTGTGAGGTCGATGTAACCCATTCTACACCCTCCCCAACCCCTGGAGCTGGTAACAGGGTGTGTCCATCTAAAATGGATAGGATGGCTGGTTGGTCGGTTTGGTTGGTTTGGGGGACAGAGTCTTGCTGTGTAGCTCAAGCTGGTCTCAAACTCAGAATTCTCCNGTCTCAGCCTCCCTAATGCTAAGATTATAGACATACACCACCATAACCAGCAGNTGCCTTTGCCTCCAGCCATCTNGNCAGCCTGGCTCACTGCCTTTTACCCACATGGTTCTATAGCCACCTCAATGACCAATTTTAAAGCATTTTAATCAACCCGAAAAGCAACCCACACCTTTTCTTAGTCACTCCATGTCACATGTACCTTTGAACCACCCTCCTGCCATTTTGATGCTATGTATATCTCTGCAGGCCCTGGACCACGTTCAGCTTCACTGGAACTGCACACCCCACAGCAGCTCAGCTTCTCTTTCCCGAGATGCATTCCCATGGGGCTTCCTAATGTAACTGTTTGTCTTGGCAATCAGGATTACTAATTCCAGCCCAGTCTTTCCTATTGTTAAAAAAAATGCATATCAAACTACAATGAATGAGATTGTGATATTTTAGAACTGGCTTTTATAGATGTAAATGACTGTCAACTTTTGAATCCTTTTCACCGGCTCAGTGGTAGGGTCCATCTAAGCTCCCAGGGATGTAATCCAGGGACTGTGGTGCTGGGGTAAGGACAGTTGATCTTACCTGTGGCTGATTTTCTGCCCTTAGTGCCAGATGAGATCTTCCCTATGGGGAAGATTAGCTGTCCGCCATTCACTTTATGCAGCCTCTCACATCAGCCACAGAACCCAGCAACCATCTCAGTGGTCCTGGCTAGAGCACCCTTGTCCCCACCAGCGTGTGGACTCCATGAAAATGCATGAAGGACCTTTTTATAATTGAAAAGTGGTGACTATAGGTACTTACATAATTANACCTTCGGTGGAATGCTGTTCTGGAGTTGAATGTACACGGGTTATTTTTACATTTAACATTGACATTTAAACACCGCATNTCTTCACATGGCTGTAATATTATTGGCAAAACAATTGATTTAGGCTGAGGAAAGCACTTGCTGGGCTTGCAGAACTGAAAAGCCCCTTCAAGGTGGAATTTCTATGAAAGACCCTAGAACCACTCACAGTTACAGGACAGTGTCCCAAATCCCAGACCTCATCAGCTTCCTCTCTCTCCTCTCTGGACACTTGCATGGGGCCTCCACCTCCTGAAGGCAAAGGGAAAGTTCAGTGTCTTCTAGCACCTGGTAAAGGGCCTGTTGTCATGGAAACAGTGAGCACTGCTGCTGAATGGAGGGTGCATATGGATTGTTGGTTTGGGCTGCTTTGCTTTGGTATTAGGGAGTTGTTTGTTTTCTTTGGGGGTTTGTTTGCTTTTGAGACAGAGTTTGACTAAATAGCTCAGGATGACTTGGAACTCACCATGTACCTGGGCTGCCCTCAATCCACCTGCCTCAGCCCCTGGAGGGACAGGATTCCGGTTGTATGCTATACTACTGGGATGTGGATGGAGATGTTTGAAAAAGCCATCAGCAAGCTATCACCAAACCCCTTTAGAGTGAAAATTAAATCTGTGTGAGGTAATGAGAGATGGGAATATTCTAAAGTCAGTGAAGATCTTTTCTCCTTGTCCTCAGAGCGGAGATGACTCCTCGGAAGAGGAAGGGGAAGTAGACAGTGAAGTGGAATTTCCTCGAAGACAGAGGTAAAGCCCCCATAAGCCTGTGACTACATTCACTGTTATGAGGAAGCTCCTGAGGGTGCNGCACCGGGCTCAGCCACTTTACAGGAAATTGAACTAAGCGCTGATGTCTTCCCATTGCATATCTGAAGGCTGCTCTGCACAGCAGGTCACAGGTCATCAGATTCATTTTCAGAGAACTTTACCACAAGGAGNGTGAATATAGATACACTGTCATACTCCAGAACACAGTGTCTGGTTTGGGAGGGGTGGCACATGTTTGTGGTGACTGATGGTTTCTAGTGGGCCTCCTTATGTTAGTCTGTTCATGCTGCTATAGTCAAATACCACAAACCAGGGGGTTTATGGAACAACACATATTTCTCCCAGTTGTGGAAACTGGGCAGTCCAAGATGGTAGTGACACTGATTCTGTTCCTAGTTATGGCTTTCTTCCTACTTGCAGACGGCCACCTTCTTCCTGTGTCCTCACATACGACAGATGGATAATTAATAGAGAATTTGGGGAGGACACAATTCAGTCCATGGCTCCTCTCTACTTCTGTAAATGTTGACTTTCAGTCTTCCTCTGGGGCAGGAGCTAACAGGCTCTCCGTCACTCTAGCTGATTGACAAGCCAGGGAGCCTCCTCCTGGTCACTCTGGCTGATTGACAAGCCAGGGAGCCTCCTCCTCTGGTTAAGTCTGTGTTGTCCCTGTTTCCAGGCCCCACCGCTGTATCAGCAGCTGCCAGTCCTACTCAACCTTTAGCTCCGAGAACTTCTCTGTGTCTGATGGAGAGGAAGGGAACACCAGTGACCACTCAAACAGTCCCGATGAGTCGGCTGACAGACGGGAAGACCGCCTGGCAGAGAAACTGGACGACCTGCTGTCCCAGACGCCCGAGGCCCCCATCGAGATCTCCTCCCACTCAGATGGGCTGTCTGACAAGGAGTGTGCTGTACGGCGTGTGAAGACACAGATGTCCCTGGGCAGGCTGTGTGCCGAGGAACGTGGCTACGAGGTGGGCACCTCTCCCTCCTCCTCACTCCACTATGCCCTTCCGGGTTCTTTGGGTTTAGAGTATTATCCTAGTTTTCCATTGCTGTGATAAACATGGTGACCAAAAGCAACTTGGGGAAGAAAGGGTTTATTTCAGCTTACAGCTCACAGTCCATCATTGAGAGAAGCCAGGGCAAGAACTCAAGCAGGAACTTGAAATAGAACCTATGGAAGAATGCTGCTTGCTGGCTTGCTCACCTGGGCCTGTCTCTTATACACATCTAGATAATCCAAGCCCACCTGCCCAGGGAGTAGCACCACCCACAGTGGGCTGTGTGCTCCCACATCAATTGCTAATCGAGAAAACACAACCCAGACTTGCCTTCAGGCCAGTCTGATGAAAGCATTTTCTCAAGTGAGGTTTCCTCTTCTCAAACGACTCTAGCTTGTGTCCAGTTGACAGAACAACTAACTGGCACAGTAGGTTCAAGCCTCGAGGTTGTTACAATTTTCAATCAGTAGATAAAATATACACTGCCTCCACGAAGTAAATAAAAACATGTAGCTGTGGGGTCCCTGAATAAGGACAGTGTCTCACAACTGAGGCAGAGGCATGAAATGTTCGGGAATCCCCACCCCACTCCACCCCATCCTACCCTACCCCACCCCTCACCCATCTCCCAGTCCTGTTAAGGACTGAATGTCCCTCCCTCCATCCCTTCACTCTCCTCTGGAAGACATTGCCACAGCACAGAAGATACGGTACTTCTTATGTAGACTAGTACAGCCTTTAAAGAGCCGGGAGACTGTGGTGTTCATAGGTGTAGACCCTGGACTCAGACTGCCTAGATGCAAACCCCAGCCATTCTACCCACCATGTGACCTGGGGCAAGTTGCTTAACCNCACTGAAGGTCAGTTTCCTTACCTATACAATGTGTGTGANATCTATCAAATCTATGNGAAATGACTTACTTGAGCAGGTGGGTAGATTGTTGTGAGACTGGACTAACAGATGTAAAGGACTTACAGTAAGTGGTACCCTGGAATGCTATAGAGATGGGATATGAGGGAACTGGCACAGTTGCCACAGCCACCATTGGCATTGCCAACTTTATATAGCTCTTTTCTCCATAAGCTCCCCCAAGAACAAGCCCCAGTCTCATTTGTTTTTGTGAGCTCCTACAACATGGGAAGTTCAGCTCCCCTTCAGGGAGGGCTGTAGAAGGGAGTTTAGGGCTGTCACAAGGGACATTCACCATGCCCTCCCTGAGGGTTGTAGAAGAGAATTAAGATCTCTTGTCTGAACTTTGCAGAACCCTGTGCAGTTTGGAGACTCAGACTGTGACTCTTCAGAGGGGGAGTGTTCTGATGCCACTGTTAGAACCAGCAAGAACTACAGCTCTGCCACTTGGTGACAGGGGCTCTCCATCAGAAGATCTCGAGACGCTGGCATCTCGAATCCTCTCCAGCCCTAGACTCTTCCCTCCTGCATTTGTCTGGGAGGAGTGGCCCAGTCCCAGAAACAAGCCACACTGACAAGAACATGAGATTTGTCAAATCTCTGGGAAAATACCCAAACGAAATTACGTCTCACTGAGCATTTCAATCAAGAATGGCAGGGATCTATTGTACTGAATACTCCAGCTACTGTAACATTGATATTTATTTTTGTTGGACATTTTAACACTTTGTATTGTAAAGAGTGAACTATATATGATACACAGACACAATAATTTCTTTACAAAAAAAAAAAAAGGAAAGAGTCTTTAGGAGCAACATTTGGAATTTGTGGGGCTAGAAGGTGTCACTGTCCCTTAAACACAGGACCAGGNCTTTTGTCCATGCTTGAAGAGTTGAATGAGATATAGTGAGCATTTAAAACACAAGCCAAAGGAAATNCAGCCACATTAAGTTCAACGGCTTGTCCAGGTAGGAATGGAAATGGCCTGGAAGTTGAGTGATCTAATAGCACCAAAGCCTTGGAGGGCATGTGCTTCCTCTAGGAGGAAAAAGCAAGCAGAACTGTAACTGCACATCTGGATTTCATTCCTTAAACAGTAAGCAGNATCTGGCAGTAAAGGTCACAGTATCATCAAGTCTCGCCCTTAGCAAATGCTTCCCTTTAAATGCTGCCACTGTCACGACCGTGACGAGCATGGTCTTTCAGACTTGTGTGCCATCTCTTCTTCCTGTCTTTCCACCTGGTGACCACTTCTTTCAGGAAGTAGGATAAAGAGGTAAGGAAAAAAGAGCATCTATGGCATTAGGAAAACATGCCTGTAAAACTTCCTTTTCAGGATGGAGGCTCAGCTATACATACAAGATGGCACAACCCCTCTCTGGACCCAGGTTGTCTATCTACTGGAATCATATTGATTCACACAGAAGGCAGCTAGGATGTGTGTGTCTAGTGTCCAGTCCCAAACCATCTTCATTTTTGTTCATGATCTCATTCTAGCTTAGAAGCTCTGGTGGCTGTCTGTCACTGTAGCAGAAAAGGCAAAAGAAGCAGCGTGCAGAAAGGTGACCAGCTCACCACATGTCCTTAAATGCGGCTTCTTCATTCTGAACCTCTGCGGTTTTGTTTAGTTGGGTTAGGAAATTTCTAGAAGGAACAGCTGATGCTAAGCAGGAATTGGGATTCCTTTAGTTTCTCAAAAGCACGTGATTTTTCCTGTGTCCAGAGACCTGGGCTGTGAAAAGTACCCCAAGGTACTTTGTGGAGTCTTGGCTTAAATCAGGAAAGGTCTTGCAGCCCCCTGAGGGCTGGATTGCAGGTGGGCACCACCATGCCTGGCTTAGAGATGTCTTATCTAGAATTCACATCGGCCTGATTCCTAGGTCTCCAATGCAGGCTTCTGCCAAATCCGAACTGGCTGGATTCTGATACTGCATCCTGTAAGGATGTTAGGTATTAAGACATTCCATCCCCAGTGGAAACGGTGTCCCTGAGCTGGGTGTCACTGACTGCATCAGCCAAAAATGAAAAGCAGGAGGGGGTTTAGAGCTGGTCTTCTGTTTGACCCCTCCTTTGTTTACACTTTATGTTGAGACATTGATTTTAAAATTTATGTCTATAATTTTTAGCTTNTAGGAACGATGAAGGAACATGTCTAACTTAGAAAGCAGTATTGTTTTTTGTTAAATTATTCCATTTTGTATGAACTGTAGCAGGACTACACAGGAGAGCTTAAGTTATGGCATTATTATCCTCGTTTTATTTTATGTTGTCATAATTTTCTGTTGACCAGAAGGTGTGGCTTATGATGTAGCACAATGATGTTTCTTGCTAACCACAAATTATTATGGACTTCGGTGGGCCTGGTGAAGGTCAGGGGATGGAACCGTCCTTTGGAATGCCTGGCATTCTTCAGTGTATCCCCTGGTTTCCTGAATATAGCAGCAGTGGTCTGAGGAGGTGTGCTCTGCCCTGACACCCAATGGGTACACTGTGATTTTTTTTTTCACTTGATTGTAAAAACTCCTGAGTGGGCAGATGACCAAGTTGATGACCAAGTAGTTCAAAAGTCCCAAAAGTTATAAATTTTCTCAAATGTCTTAGAAATAAAATCATGGCACTCTAGTAGAAGCAAAAGGAGATTTAATGCTTAAACAGCAAGACAAAGCATTTCTGCGGGGGGCTCATGAGGTAGTTTCAAGAGTGGACAGCAAAGCTAGTCATCTCCTTCCCACACAGATTGGGAAGAGNGGAAAGACGAGAAACGAAGAGACGTGTATAACGCCTCACGTGATGTCCTCCTATAACAGACATGACTTCTAGGAGGTGGAGGCGTTTGGGGGTCACAGGGCTGGGAATGACATCAGAGGCAGTATTCCCTCTTCCTCCAGCCTCAGGTCCCTTATTCCTTGGAATTGAGACTCTTTCTGTCCAACACAAAGCAAAGCCGGCTGTTTGTCCTGTTCCGTGCCCACCGTTAGTGGCAACAGAGAAACACGAAGGTCAACTTCTGTCTGGCACCTTTCAGTGTCCGTCCTCCCAGGAAACCCACNATACCTCAGTCTTCATCAGCATTCTGAACCCCCATCCTCCCCGTCTGTCACACTAAGGCCACCTTTATCTGGATTAACTAGTATAGGCATGCTAGGGATGTGGTGTTGACTCCAGTCATTCACTGTATCATCAAGATAGGAGTAAAGCTCAGACTTTTGGAGTAGAATTAGGATTCTAAGCAAGGCTAAAAGGGAAAAATAGGCTCTACTCAGCCCTTCCTCCACAGCCTGCCTTGTAGGAGCCAGGAAACTCGGACTGACCGTGTTTCCTAGAAAACATAGTCATCAGAAGAACACTGAATGGANAGAGCTCAGGGAACACGAGAGCCAATTCTTCCGTGCTGTTAGCTGCCACCACGCTTTGGTGCTCTGAGAAGCCTTGCCAGACTGATTTCAAGCTTCGTGACTGATTGCAGGATGAACATGTACATTCTTTGGCCATCTGTTTTTGACTACCAAGATGAATTTCATTTTTGTGTTGCAGTCAAGCACTGGATTTTCTTTCTTTTGCTAGATCATGTTATTGAATAAAAACCCCTCCCACAGGAATGGAGACACCTATATCCACTTTGAAACATACCTCACCTTAGAGCTAGCTGCAGGACTGTGGGAGATCCCGCCAGGACAATGGAGTGATGTTGTAAGGTGTCTTGAGTAGCCTGATTGAAGACTGAGTATTTTAGACCTTTAGTTCCCCCAAATTAATCCTGGAGTTAAAGTCATTTTGAAGAAGTACTGTCGAGTACTTATTCAGGGCCCCTTTGTGCTAAGCCATTCTCCTAACCTACTCTAGGTGATGGAGGTGATGGCTTTGGAGTTCCTGTTACTAACTCAGGGTTGTCAGTGTTCCCCACAAGGCAGCAGTGACGTATTCTCAGTGGGAATGTGTTCCTATTGATTCAGTGGTTTACTGTTTTTTCTCATGTCCTTATGTCTCATATGTTTTTAATTATAATTTTTTTTATTCTTTGAGAATTTCATACANGCATACAATGAAATATGATCACATTCTCTCCATTCCCCTCCATNTCCCACTCAAAGCGTCCTCCTCCTGACTTCATGCTTTTGTATGCGATGGTGTTTTAGGTTGTTGTTTTGGTAACTCACTAAGTCTAGTAGTGCCACCCATGTGTGCGTGTGTATGGAAACATCCTGGAGGAGCATGGGGAACTAACGGTGAACCACTTCCACAAAAAATAAAACAAGTGACTCTTCCCCCTCACCCCACCCCCAACAGCTNTCACCTGCCAGGTGCTCCTCAGTGGGGTAGGGCCTGGAGATCACCTTCCCACATCAAATTCTCTTTTTTAAAAAAATGTCTAGCTGGTCTACATTCACATTCAAGCCAGCCAGACCGACTTGGTGAGACCCTGTCTCAAAAAAATAAAATTCAAGGACTTCCTGCCCTGTTCCGCATATACCATGTTTATTTCTTCAGAAAGCAAAACACTACCACATACCACCATGGACCACCTCTTCACTAAACACCATGGGCCTCGTCATTTACTGAGCACCATCTTGCTCCCTGCTGAGCCTTGCTTACAGCCTCAGAACCACGCACAGCAGCATCCGGGGCATCATTCATGACTTGTTGGAATTGGCATGCAAAGTGTTTATTAACCCAGCTCTGAGCTCACAATGGTTCCCTAAAGATGATTCTGGACCTTGAGTTCCCTGATGGGCAAGTATAGGACCTTGCCAGTAGTCGTCTTATGGGTCCCCAAGGCTGACAGGGGCATGCCATGATAGGCAGAGGGCCACTTGCCTTTATTCTCTCCCTCTGGACTGCAGTCCAGTTGACTAAGCAGCAGTCCCATCTCTTGACCCACACTGACCGGATGAGCACACTCTTCCCTGTCTATGAACTGAAGGTTNAGGTGTGCAGTCTGTTACTTACTTCCTCCCAGAATGCTGTGAGAATGATGTGAAATTTTTTGTCAAGACTTCTCTTCAACTGTCAGTATGGATTCAGTGCCTTTCCAGGCAGCAAGGTTTTTCTTTGCTGATGCCATAGAACAAATGTCCCAATGTACTTACCTCCCTCTTGACTGGCTCACTGGATGAGTTTGTTTGCTTATCTACATGGCTGAATTGGCACTGCAAATGCCCGTCCAAACAAGAGTNAACTGAACTAGGCTGCTGAGTAGATGACCCAGTGGAATCCAGAACATTTCTCAGGAACAGGAGGCTGAAGAGGATAGCTCTCAGAAACAGGGAAAGAGCTGGGTTAGGCTTTGGTAAATGCCACATGCACGGCAAAGGCGTGACAGCAGATTTCAGGCGCCACATCCTCAGCAGATGGCAAGGCCACTGTCAGGAAGCTTCCAGCACAATCACAGCCCTGCTTCCCAGGACCCCTGCACAGCACTGGAGGTCACTGGTGTCTGGCCAACGACCATGGTCCTCCCATGGCTACAAGCGAGAGGGCCCAGCCACATGTGCAAGCTATTTGGAAAAGGTATCTTGACCACACCACCCCAGTGGCCCTCCATGTCTAGAGTTCCACTTCCCAGAGGGTGAGGAAACCTTTTGAGTCTTTTTAAAATGTATGTATGTCTGCCCCCATCCCTCCCTCTCTTTCTCTCTATGATTATTTATTACAGTAATTTGAGTTCTAACTGATTTAGAGCAAATGAACTTCTTTCTAGGACCTGAGTCTCAAAATGAACTCCCCCTTGTCTCCTTGAAACTCCCGGGTCCCCAGCTCCCTGTCATTTTCAAATACTGCTCTGCCTTTGTACGGAACAGCAGTGGGAACAAGAGTGATGATGAAAACAAACCAATGCATGAAATTAAACAAAGTATACTTGTGTCTTCTGGTCCTGTCTTTTCCTAAAGGCGCTGCTTGCTGCCTGCCAGGGTTTCCAGGGAAAGGCAGGCTGGCTTCTGTGGCCAGGACTCTTACATTTCAGGGACAACAACTAAAGTCGCAGTTTCCACTTTGTCTTGAGTTTTCTCATAAAGGCTTAGGCAGGACTCTGCTTCTTCCTGAGCCATCTGCTGCCATTCCTGCAGCTGTCCTGTTACCAATTACATCACCCTTAAAGACGCCAAGAGAGGCAAATGGGGAGGAGCTGGCAAAATTTGGTCAGAGGCCTGTTGGGAGCGGAAAGCTAAACCAGTCTTTTGGATTATATTTTTTCAGCCAATTCTGGTCCCTTTGGTAAGGGCAGTTTTGAGTCAGCAATATNCAGACAAGTGCTTATGTTCTGTCTTCATTGCAGATTTGGGGATCCCTTCACCCGTGAGTTCATCCCCGATAAGGCACACTTGTGCAAAATCCTGCTGGGGACACACGTCTGGGGAGCCTGAGGGAAACAAGACACACATGCAAAGGGGGAGAAAACCTATCTTCTCTCTTTCCCTGTCTACTCCAAAATGCTCTGGAACCACTGGCTTCAAGTGGAGTCTCCTCCTCATACCCCCTCATTAGAAAGGCCTCTTTTACACATATTTTTTAATGAAAGCCTTAAAAAAGCCATAACATGGAAATCCACTCTTACTGTGGAGCCTGAGTACACACATCAGGCCTAGACTGAAGCCTTGACAAGACTCTTGGCTGAGCCCAGGCTTGAGACAAACACACCAGCCCAGCCTGTGATGCCTCAGAGCAGCAGTTCTGGTGAGTCCTTGTCGTGAGTTGTTCCCGTGAGGTCCAAGCCCACAGCATTATTAGCTTGGGTCCCAAGGTCCACAGCCCAGTGCCACAGCTGGAAAGCGCAATGACAGCTGTGAGTGACTCAAAACAGCCAAGCAATCACACCACTTTTTCTTCTTTGAATTAAAAAGTACAAATTCCTCAGCTGTTCTTAGCAAAGGCAAAATAAAAAACACTCCCAGGGTGTACTGGCTGACAGCCCCCTGTACTGGTGCCACTCTCCCAGCAGGAGGCGGGAGAAGGAATTCCCAGGCAGAAAATATACAGCTGGCCATTTGATTCAGATGAAACACGGCAGGGCCTTAGGACGGGGGAGAATTTCCTCAGAACACATTCAGAACATGCAAAGCTGGCTCCATTCATATTTAATCATGTTTGGATCAGCTTAACTATNAAGACATACAACCACAAGGAGCTTAGACATAGACAGAAACATCAGTGTGTGAACAGGGGTATTACAGGAATCATCGCACTCAAGCTGTGTGTCTTAGTCTTAGGTAGTTCGTCACGTGTCCCTTGGCTTATGGAGAGGTAGATCATCAGCAAAAAGGTAGAGAAGACATTCTTCAAGAGACTATGGGGCTAGAGTTCTGTGTGATGCTAACACCCACCGGGACTTAACAGGAGTACTTGTTACACAGCCTGTCCAAAAGGCCATCTTCTCCCAGACATCTCAGGAACCAGCAAGAGGCAAGAGCAGCAGACTGAGTCCCCTGACATTGGATAGAACCAAAACAAGATTTTTCTAGAAAGCAGTCCATCTCACAGAACCCTGCTAAATGGGACTGGAGCCTCAAGCAGAGTGCCCTTCTAATAGGCCTCTGCACAAACTAGAANGCCATGGAGATCACCTTTTGAGGGCAATTAAAACACAGTAAGGGCATTANAAGGACCACACCCATCACACAGNTCAGCAGCAGCGTCCAGGGCTGTGGTAAACACGGAACCTATGTCACTTGTCCTTCCTGCCATCTAGGCNACTAGTGTTGCTTATGTCACTCAGCGCCAGGTGCTTCCGGCTAAATTTCTTGATGAGGGTTCCAGGAACCAAAGCGACCAGGGCAATGGCCAACAGCTTCAGGACAGTTTCCCAGGAGAAGAGAGAGTCCAGAGAAGAGAGAGTGGACAGGATGGAGCCTGTCTGCACGCAGATGAAATTATATGGGATCAAACCTGGAAAGAGGAAAGTAGAGACGGTCCATTAACGGGCAAGATGGTAGAAAACAGCTAGATGATGGCCAGGGATTCGGAACGGTGACTCCAGCTATCTGTCCAACTCTTAANCCCCTAACACTCTACCTCTTTCCTTTTCTCCCCACACTTCCTATACACACCTGCCTTATCCAACAAAAGGCCTCACGATGGGCCCAAATATATATACATTACAATAAGGAAAATTTACTACTCACACAGAAAAAAAGAGTAACTCGGAAAGTGAGCTGAGAGAGAAATGCTGGAGTCCGTGCACCTGCTGAAGGTGGGACCCAAGAGCCTAACCGGAGAAAGGAGACCAGCACCATGAAATTCTCAGTGTGCATGAAAGTGTTTCAAAACCCAACAAACAAAACAAGTTTCTTCAAAGTCCAACACTTCGTGTGTTCTGCACTCTGAGAATTCAGCAAGGCTCTGGACACTAGAGTCTGTCTGGCAGCTGGGCAGCACATGGCATAAAAGCCAGGTTTGGTGGCNCATGTTATAATTTCAGTCATCAGGAGGCTGAGGCAGGAGAATAGCAACAAATTCAAGGCCAGCCTGGACTTTATGCTGAGACTCTGTCTCAAAACCAAAAACAACAGCCCTGTCATGTTTAAGGAAAAAAACAAAAACACCCAAGTCAGGCATAACGGAGCACTGAGGAGGCAGAGGCAGATGGATCTCTGTGAGTTCCAAGACTGCCTGGTCTACACGGTGAGTAGAGAGCCAGCCAGAGCTCCATAGTGAGACCCTGTTTCAAAAAGAAATTGTAAGCCAAATGTTGTGGGTGCTGTAGTCTGGCACTTGGAAGGCTAAGGCAAAAAAACCTGAAAGTTTGAAGTCAGCCTCGGCCACATAACACAGCCATATCACAAATAATAAGACAAAATACATTCTTAGGCTCCACCTCAGAGGCCCTAGTTCCTTGCTTCTGTAGGAAAGCCCAGGAGCCCACATTTTAGGAGCCTCTTCCCCGCCCCTACTCCTGAGTTTCTGATTGGTTGGGGCCCTGACACCCCATTCTTCTATGTCAGTGAAGAAACACATGGAAGATAATGATCAGACCATTCAAGGTCACACAGTTTGGCCCTCCGGAAGGGACTCTGTCTCCAGAGTCCTTCCAAGCTGGTGTCACTTCGGTAATGACAAGCTTTTAACCCCCATTAGCAGAGGCACTGAGGTACTCAGCAAGTGCTATAAAAACTGGCTGTGGTCAGCCTCCTTCCGTTTCTCTCAGACATTCCTATTAACGGCATCTGCCCCACTGCACATTTGTTACTGGAACATAAACCCCTGAATGTCATCCCCCCATACTCTAAGAAAGGTCTGAGCATCTTTGGCCCTGGTCTAAGGAGGGTGGTGGTTTAGTGCAGTGAGAAGGTAACTCACAGATGGGTGGGATGTCATCGCTTTAACTTTCAGTAAAGGTGACCCAAAACCCACACTTTAAGAAACACTGCTCTTAACCCCAGCTCTAACCTGGTGAAGTGATTTCCTGGGGGAAAGTATGGCCATACTGTTCTCAGAAGACAGACAAGAGCCTCCCTGATGCCAGCCCTCCCTAAGGCTCCTTAGTCAAAGGGGCTGGTGCCAGAAAGGAAGTCCCCTGCTCTGCGCCAGCCCTTCAGCCTGCTAGCACTTCTTGGAGTCAAGTCCTGTGGTTTACAGAGATGACCCTGTTCAATCCCAGTGCCTAGCACATGCTGGGCACACAAGAAGCACTAAATACGGGCACGGAATGAACAATCCTTAGTTGTTCCAGGAGTATTTGTATGTTCAAGCCAAAGGAGGGTCTGAAATCAGAGGACACTGTGTCAAGTGGCAGGCTTAAAGACACTGTTGGTAGGCAAGCACAAGTGACAGAGGGCAGTGCCTCCACCAGCCCCTCCCCCATGTCTTACCGATAAGCACTGAGAAGAAAAACTGCACNATGGGGATGTTTAGAATCGGGGCCGAGAGATTCAAGAACCAGTTCGGTGTCATGGGAAAGAGTCTGAGAAACAGCAGGAAAAAGAACAGACTGTTTCTGTTCTCCTCCACCTGCAGAGAGAGCCCACCATCAGGAGCAGAACGGCTCTCCAGCATTCTCTGAAGCTGGACAGCTCCTTCCCAGCTCCTTCCCAACTCCTCCCCCAGGCTGGGAAAGATTTCCCCATTTTGTGAACACAACTACCAGCTGGCCCTGGTGGCTCACACTTTTAATGCCAGCACTCAGGAACTCAGGAGGCTGAAACAGGGGGACTTCTATGCCTTTGAGGCTAGCTCACACAGTTACACAGTGNGACCTTGTCTCAATAAAAACAAAAACAGGGCTGGNAAGACAGCTCAGACGGTGAAGTTCTTGCCCTGACAGCATAAGGATCTGCATTTGATCATGGCACCCACGTCAAAAAAAAAAAAAAAGCCTGGGGCCATGGCACAAGCCTGGGATCTCCCAGTGCTGGGAGCAGAGACAGGAGGATCCGTGAGACTTACTGGCCAACCAGTCTAGCCAAATCAGTGAGCTCCAGGCTCAGTGAAAGACTCTCTTTCACATGCACTCACACACACACACACACATACACACACACACACACACCAACACACATACACGCACAAAATTAAATAAAGAAATAAATGAAAACACAGTAGCTGAGAATCAGAGGGGTCAGAAACTTAACTAAGCCATAGAGCAGGTAATAACAAGAACTAGAACTGGGATTTGATCACAGGTCTGTGCTTCCTAAAGACCAGCTCCCAGGGAGGGTGAAGGAGCATTGTAGGAAACCCTGCTCCTCGCTCCTCTCAGACCATGAGCTGATGCTCAGAGACCTGGTGATCAGGTGTGCCGCACCTTACCTTCCTCTGTAGCAGGGCCACTTTGTCAGGAAAGTAGGAGATGACCAGCTGTTTGCCAAAAACACTGGAGAGTAGGTAGCAGCACGTGGCACCCACGGACGTCAGCACACAGCACAGCAAAAGTCCCAGCCATGGCCCAAACAAGGCACCTGCCAAAACATTCTGCAAAGAAAGCAAGCCCTCAGCCAAGAGAACATGTAGCCGCTGCGGTGGGCTTGTCCTGGAGCCTGTGCATTGACTCTCTCTCATTCAGCGGTTTTCACAGCCAAAGCCCAAGGCCCAGTTTAAACAGGTGACTGAAAACATGAACTGTAAGCCTAGCCTTAGGCCCCTCACCTTTACAAGGACAAGGCCTAGCGCTCAGTGGGCACTGGCAAGTTAAAAAGGAGACTAGGTACAGACGTTACCTGGTTGTGGCAAGCGTTACAGTTACCCCTACAGTTACTGAAGCACCAAAAAGGGGAAATGAGGCTTACAAGCTATTTTCACTGTTGTGCAGCCCACGACTGTACCTTCAGTCATCCAAGTAAGATGCCTTCTTTGTTTTCTATCTGATTAGCAAGTTCACACCGGGTTTCCGTGTTGGCCACAGCCCTAACTGACCTTGAAAGCCTTAGTTTCAAAAGAATGGAGAAGTTACTTCATACTTCACAAGTGCAATTTGGCTGGTGACTATCATCCTGCCTCAAAGCACAGGATTCGGGAGAAAGCATGTGGGAGAAGCTAAGTGTGCTGGCACACACCTATAATCCCAGCACTTGGGAGGCTGAGGCAGGAGGATGGCTTTGAATTCAAGACTAGCCTGGGCTAGCATATGTTTCCAGACCAGTCTGTGCTACAGAGTGAGACCTCATCTCAGAACATGAACTGGATAGATGGNGCAGCAGCTNAGAGTGCTTCCTGCTATAACGGAGGACCAGGGTTTGGTTCCCAGCACCCACTCAGGGTGGCTGACAACTGCCTGGAACTCCAGCTCCAGGGGATCTGGTGCTCTCTTCTGACCTCCATAGACACCTACACACATGTACACAAACACACACAGACACATAAATAAACCTTCTACAAAGCATGAACAAGTGAACAAACGGGTGAGCAAAAGTAAGCCAACAGGCAAGAGGGGACCTCAGCAGTGAGGTTGTGGCTGTGACACATAGTTGGCCATGGGTTCTGAGTAGTCCTCACCATACCCTGTCTTGTGCTACCCCCTACCCCATCCTANGGGGGAGAGAGAGCCTCACAACCAAGATCGCACTAGGCAGGATTAAAATGCACCTCATTTCTGGGTATGCAGCCCTTACCAACCTAGGCTATACAACACCAAGTAGCAGCTGGCTCTTTGTTCTGAAGCAGGATCAGCTCAAGGGGGACGTCAGTCCAGGGTCAGCCCAAAGGACTTAGCCCTGACTTCNGGCATCCAGAGCCCTCTCTCAGACACGTTTGCTCTTCTTCCTGTCCCAACCCCCAATCTGCTTGGGTAGATCTAGCTGAATCTGGAGTAGGAAAAGGTGCTGGGGGAGGGGGGACAATCAGGACACTAGGAAGCTTGGAGTGTCACTAAGTGCTGAGTGCCCACTCATGACAGCCTCTCCACACTCGTGTTTCATTTCACCCTGCCNCACAACTAACGGGGTTTCTGGAGGAGTGGCCCCATTTTACAGAAAAGGAAACCGGCTGGGAAGAGGGCAGGACACTGACCAGGAAACTGGAACCAGGGATGGCAAAGCCCTGTTTGTAGAGGTAGGCACTGCAGAAGAGCAGGAACACATAGGCCTGGTGCTCCTTCCNGTATTCCCGAAGAACTTCCGAGAGCTCCCGCAGCTCAGCTAGATCTGAGGGGAACCACAGTGACCTAGGGATTGGAAAAACAGAGGGAAACACGGATTCCAGAGAAGCCTGGTGCCTAAGAAAGTTACTTGACATGTCTTCTTCCTAGAGTAAGTTTATAAACACACAATCTGGCCATCTGGGAATACATACAAAGATGAATTCCAGATGACAGGTGACCCAATAACACAACAGAGGCAGACAGGAGAGCCCTGGTTTGGGAGCAAGAGACCTGGGCTGGCATCCCCACTCTGCTATGTTCCAGTTGTACGACCTTGGAGTGTCCATGGGCCTTGTTTTCCTAGACTAAAAAGGGTCTGGTACTGGATAACCACTAAATGCCCTCTTTACATATTCAGGGGGTGTAAGATGGAATCCCACAGCCACCCCCATGCTGAGCATGGCCTCCATCACTGATGTGCATCCCCAGTCTCTTTTTGATCTAGTCCAAAAAGGCAAGTATATTCATTTCCAGGCAAATGCTGAACATCCTAAATTGCCTTCCTTTCATGGAGACCCCTCCCCAGCAAGCCCAGAACTATTTGGACACCATGTTGCCCCAGATGTACTGGGCAAAACAACAGTTTCAGCACTTAAAATGATTCCCCAGGGAAGTGTATCTATCTCACATCATAAATACAGCTTTCTTGATAATGTGGCAGGCTTGAAGCCAACCCTATCCAAGAGCCTCCCTTTTCACCCTGCTCTAGGCCTGGANCATTGTGAATCCCGTCCAAGGGTCACAGTACAAAGACTACCCTGCCTCTGCCATCTCAACAGTTCTTNACTCCAGCNGAGATAAACCATGAGCAACCCCTCCTAGTTCTCCTGAGTACCTCTGACATCCACGAGAGAGCTTTTTCAGCTCCAGTAAAAGACAATGGTGACTGGAAACAGCTGTCTTGCTACTCGCATGCCAGTTAAGCCTCTTGGTAATGCGGCAACGCGCCAGGCACACTTCATGCACTTTGTAAGTAGTTTGCCGCAATTGGGAAACCCGCCCGGCAAGTCTACTGCCTCATGATTCGTTCGGCTGTCATGGGGAGCAGAGTCAGGCAGGAAGAGGACAGACCGGATCATAGCCTCGTAACCCGAAGTCCGAGCTGCACCTCTCAAGACTGGCTGGTGTGGTAACGTGGGNTGAGGAAGGAGAGCCACGGTGGCCGAGATGGCTGGCGCGTACAGAGGAGAAGCGCCAAGGTCCCCTGCGCATCACCTCCAAGCCTCCGAGCTCCGCCCCAGCCGCCGCCCAGCGCGCTCGCACTCACCGGCCTTGGGGTTCCTCGGCTGACGCAAGTCTCGGCCCCACGGGCAGCCGCGTAGACAGCAGGTACAGCGCAAAGGTACAGCCGCCGAATACCAGGAACAGGCCGAGCAGCGCGCGCATGCCGCGGCCGGGCCTGGGAGCGCGCTCCCCGCGTGGCAGCGCCGAGCCCTTCCCCGTCCGCCGACTGGGCGGGCGGAGCGCGTTGGTCGACGGACGGGGGCGTGGTCTGCGAGGCGCCCCGCCCCCGCCGCGCTGCAGGCCCCGCCCCCTCCAGAAACTGTGAGAGCCTGCTGGTCGGTGCACTTCTGCCTTCTCCGCACTGAGCTCCTCCAGCGATGCCCCTGTGTCAGAACTGGGAGATCTAGGGGTGAGTTGTGAGCCTGCCACAGCCAGCTTGCAGCATGGTGGTCAAACAACCTGGTCCATAGTCTGTCACACAAAGCAAATGTAGCCAACCAATGTGGAACTGGCACTGACGGTGGCCACCACAGAAATAAACAGACTTGCCTTCTATTCAGCACCTAATGGGTGCTCACTATCACCAGTCCTCATAAACACATTTCAGTATGTGTCTTAANGGGTGAAAAATCTCAGTGTTATAACTCTTGTCTAGGATTTAGCACGTACAAACCTATAACACACATCTGAGTCTTAGAAAGATTCTGTGATGTTGGACACGGTGGTCATGTGATTGATCCCAGCACTTGAGGAGGAGCAGGAGGAGGATCCGGAGTGCAGTCATCCTTAAATACTAAGCAAAATCCAGAAAGGGGCAGGGTAGAAGGGTAGTGAGAATGACGCCTCCCAAAAGAAAACCCAGATTCAGATATCCAAAACTCATGTGGTCCTCACCTGTGTAAATTCTGAAAGAGGTGAGGTTTGAGTTTACTCTCTAGGATGAGCAAGCAGATAGAGGAAGGAGCAAATGAGCTGGCCCCAAGTAAGCCAACCTTCAGGGAAGCCCAAAGCTTGTGAGAAATGAATGAGAATTGACAACTTGGAAAGTACTAGAAGATAGGCTGGGGACTGTGGTCCAATAAATGATAGGTGGTAAGCTAAGCCTGGAAGCATTCAATAAGGATGATTCTACTAGCCAGGCATGTGGTGCATGTCTGCAATCCCAGCACTTGGGAAGCCAAGGCAAGATAGAGACTTTGAGGGAAGCCTGGGGCTACAATGAGAACCTGTCTTCAAAAGCAGGGAGGGGAAGGGGGAAAGATTCCATTCTCATTTGAGAAAGCCTGCNTGTCAGAGCAAGTAGAATATACTCTGAGTTAACTGCAAACGCCCTAGTGGGAAAACCAAAACAAAAACTGTTGTTGGATCTTTTTTCTCTCTGGGGACCTGCCACCCAGCTCCCAAATAAATACACGGAGACTTATTCTTACTTATGAATGCCCGGCCTTAGCTTGGCTTGTTTCTAGTCAGCTTTTCTAACTTAAACCATCCCATTTCTCTTTAACTATGTTTTTGCCTCTAAGCTTTTTACCTTTCTTTATTCTATATGTCTTTCTTTCCTTCTTACT
>LZPO01044194.1:942190-959230 GCA_001675575.1 Neotoma lepida
TTCCTGCAAGCTGGGGCAGCCCTCAGCCCTGTGAGTAGCTGTGGAAAATTCCTAAGCTCCAGTCAAGAGGTCCAGAAAGGGAGGCTTTGTCCTGTAGGGTTTGACATGCTGTAGTTTGGGGTGTTTTCGTTCCGAGTCGCTAGAAAGCTGATATTTAGACAGTCAGGCCCAGCCGCCGAAATTCCTGTCTCCTTTCCCTTCTGTGAGCCTCCAGCCACACCTAGTGAGTTCTAGCTACGTAGTTCAGACCACCTGAATTAACTAACCCAAGGGAAGAAGGCTCTCTGTGCACAGATCAAATCCCCATGGGATATTGCTGGGGGTGGTGGTGGAGGAGGTTACCATAAGAGAAATAAAGTCACCACCAAGCTTTTCTGTGACATACACAATTTGCAAAATGTGCTACATATATTTTATTGAGTCATAGGTTGAGGTACATATTATCTGGACTTTCATTTCACGTGAAAAGACCCATACTCAGAGGTTCACTAATTGGGAGAGCTTGCTCCAAACTCAGGTGCCCAGGTGAGGCCTTGGTCACTGATAGGAATCTTACCTGTGATTCTCCCCAGCTTCCCAGCATACAATTCTCCAACAAATCCAGATATGTGTGCTCCTAGGCTCACTCCAATCATATAAATGTTGTCCAGAGAAGCTCCTTTGGCCTAGAATTTCATTAATAAATTGTGTGANTTCAAGAAACTGACCACACTTGCAGAGCTTTCCTTGTTTATTTGTTTACTCAGGAAAAAATTAAGTACTTTGAATTATTGTCTCACTCCGGCTCTTTTGTGGGTGGGTGGGTATACACGCACATCTATACACTTATGTGTGGTTAAAATGTCACGCATTGGGCTAGAGAGATGGCTTAGTGGTTAAGAATCATTTGTTGCTCTTGCAGAAGAGCCAGGTTCAATCCTCAGCACCCAAACAGCAGTTCACAATTGTATGTAACTCAGTTCCAGTGGATCTGATACCTCCCTCTGACTTCTGTAGGCACTAGACATACACATGGTATAAATATATACATGCAGGCAAAACACTCATCTATATTTTAAAAAGGATAAATAAATCTTCCCTTTTAAGTTAGATAACTCCCTCAATCACTCTCCTCCTTATTTTTTGAGACNGGATCTCTCCCTGAACCTGGAGTTAGNTGACTTGGTTAGACTAGCCAACAAGCCCAGGGATTTTTCTCTCTCCCCTTCCCAGGTCTGGGATTACAGGCATGCACTGCACACTGCTGTTTCTAGATTTTTCATATATGTTCTGGAGGTTGAACTCAGGTCTTCATATTTGCATACCAAGTATTTATTAACTGAGCCAACTCCTTAGCTCCTATTGTCTCATTTAAAGGTTACAAGAGGGCTGGAGAAGTAGCTCAGTGGTGGAGAGCTTGCCTCATATGTTATAAGGGTTCAATCCCCAGCCTGTGAGAAAAAAAGGAACCATTATAGCATCCTGCAACACCAATTCTACTACTTTAACACACAGAGGAGGAAACTGAAACCCAGAGTTGAAGTCATCTGGCCCAAGTAAAGCAGTTGGGGAGAGTGCAGAGCAACCTAATCCCAAATTTGTGTCTTTCNGTGTCTCCATTCCTGACTCTGCTTCATCAAGCAGGGACATCTTTAGGGATTCCAAATCGGGGAGGGGGTGATAAAGCATTTTGATGGAGTCACCATCTCAGGGAAAGAAAAAGTGGGGGAGGGGAGACCACACTGATGACAGGCTGCACCCAAATATCACCTGTTTGCTGAGGAACTCATGTACAACTCATGTCCCTACCAGCTACAATGGTCACCGCATGGGAGTCTCTCTGAATTGCTCTGACTTCATGTAATGCTTTTGTTATTGTTAAAAAAATACAGCTCTGCTGGGTGGTGGTGCCACATGCCTTTTATCCCAGCCCTCAGGAGGCAGAGGTGGGCAGACTCTGAGTTCAAGGCCAGTCTGGTCTATAACAGAGTGAGTTCCANGACAGCCAGGGCTACACAGAGAAACCCTGTCTTCAAAAACCAAAAAAAAGAAGAGAAAAGAAAAGAAAAAAAGAGGGGGTGGGGGATGGGGACAGCTCATGAGATTACTCACTAAATAAAAGCTAAGGCCCTGCCTTGGGAGGCCTTCTAACAACATTGACTGTGTCATGGGACCACGTGTTTTCATTGTGGTTTGGAATAACCCAGACATTAGTCTCTTGGTNGAGGGAGGCCCAGGCATTTAAANCAAGAACTCTGGGCGNAGTCTCTCCTACTCAAAGACACCTTCATAGTAGCTGCAAGATGACACTCCTTTCACAAGACNTTTTGTCATCATCTACAGAAGATTGTGAGGACATAGAATCTACAACATTTACCATGACATTGCCCCNCACCCCTTCCTTGTGAGATGGATGATCTGCGCAGCCACACCNTCTCCCCCACGTTTATTCAGATTTGNACAATGTTTAAAAAAGAGCCCACCATGCAACCAGGTGTTGCCTCTTGGCTTTAAGTTTCCAAACAAGTCATCTAAGAGGAATCTGTCTTACCAACATCTGGTCGATAAATTCCTTCAAAATAAGAGCTACTTTTCTGGTCTTGCCAGAGGCATGGGTGTATATCACGGTCGTAGCTCCTCGGTTCCAATCAACAACCACCACGTTCATCTCGTGCACATTGAGCAAACTCTGTACCAACTCCTCCATCCAAACTGGAGGGGAGCCTGTCGGCCGGAAACCGTGGATGATGAAGGTGGTTTTCTTGGTCATGTTNAAGCTCCCCAGAGCTGTGGAGTTGATGAGTTGTGCACAGGTCTGGTTTCTCTGTGTGTAAAGCATCAGTCTCACATTTAGTCCTGTACCAACCACCGCACTGTGGAAGCTTAGTCTGGTGAAGGATGGGCATGTTTCATCNGTGTCTGGAAATAAGAATTAGATGGCATCATGCAGTGCCTCCTAAGCAGGGCATCAAGCAGAAAAGTGTTGCAATCCACTCTTTGGTGCCCTTACGTTCCTCAAAGCACCTTGCAAGGGCCTAGATCTACCTACATGAAGTTGAAAAGTCATACTTGATCAAGTATTTCTAAGTAATGATTTCTCCAGACTCTTTCAAGGTCAAAACCACAAGTTAGCTCAATGAAGCCTTCTGCAACCCTCCCAGCCATAAGCATATCCTCACTTCCTGACTCCCTAAGCATCTATGTGTGCACACTTACAGCACAGTGAAATCCCTCTCAGGGATATGTTCTGGGCATTGTGTAGGGTGTGTGTGTCCTGTGAGAGCCTGTTNAATGGTAATTTCTAACCTGTGTGTCCTCAGGGAGACAGAACACAGTGGAAGAGTCATTGACTGAGTCTCCATGGTCTCTTGTGCAGCACCTTCAACAGGGACAATGGTCAGAGGTGTGTGCCCTGCCCTGGGCACCTGAAATTGCAGGCCATGTCAGCTGGTGCTGGGCCCTTTGCTTCTCAGTTCCTCAAGCTCCCCCATCAGGTCTTCATGTTGCAGAGTATTGGTTGAAGATGTGTTATATTTGTTTATGCTGTGGAACATTTAATGATGCAAAGATATGTTGCATTCTCTTATGNTGCATTTGTTTAACTACGTGAAGCTGTGTTACTTTGCCTGTCTAAAACACCTGATTGGTCTAATAAAGAGCTGAATGGCCAATAGCAAGGCAGGAGAAAGGATAGGAGGGGCTGCCAGGCAGAGAGAATAAATAGAAGGAGAAATCTGGGAGAAGAGATTGAAGATGGAGGAAAAAAAGGGGTCAGCTACCCAGCAACACAGCCAGACACGGAATAAGAAGTAAAGAAAGGTATACAGAAATAGAGAAAGGTAAAAGCCCAGAGGCAAAAGGTAGAGGGGATAATTTAAGTTAAGAAAAGCTGGCTAGAAATAAGCTAAGCTAAGGCTGGACATTCACAAGTAAGAATNAGTCTCCTCCATGTGTTTATTTGGGAGCTGTAAGACTGCTTTCATTCGCTAGGAAATAATCAGTAACAACAGAGTGGAGAAACAGGGCAAGGCCTTGCCTAGTCACCACTGTGTGGTACTGGAAGGACAGGTGAACTTTCTGTGTNTGTAACCACAGAGGATGGAGAGGCCACAGTGTCACTGTTCCAGTGCTGATATTGGAATTGGAACCCAGCTGTGACAGGGAAACTGAAAAGTATAAAAGAGAAGCATCATCTGTCTTCCTTTAGAGAAACGTACAGATTAGATAGGACCTAGGTATGAGGAAACACTTTTACCCAAAAACAGCTTTGTGTAACAACCAATCAACATGCCTTTGTGCGCTGTTCAGGTTCAGTTCATCAGAGGCTGGACCTTCCTGCTGCCACACAGGCCTTAAAATTTCATCTTGGAGAGACTTTTNTCTTCAACCAACCCACACAACACAGAACACCCCAACAGACACTATTTGAGAAGAGATTAGGAGGTGTGGCCTTGCTGGAGTGAGTGTGGCCTTGTTGAAGGAAGTGTGTTACTTGGAAGTTTCAAAAGCCCAGTCTCTCTCTCTCTCTCTCTCTCTCTCTCTCTCTCTCTCCTCTCTCTCTCGGTGGTGGTGGTATTTTATCTATGTCCCCCAATAAAATTTATCTGAGGATCAGAGGAACAAGTCAGCTGCTATCCTTACAATGTTAGTACACGCCCTTAATCCTATTACCTAGCAGGCAGGGTCTATCTGGATCTTTGTGAGTTCCAGGTCACACTAGGAACAGAGTCAAGCCTGGAGACACACGCCTTTAATCCCAACATCAACCATAGAATTCTGGAGGTCTGTACAGACAGACAGGAAGTGATGTAGCTAGGCTGAGAGAGCCAATGGGAGAACAGAACAGAAAGGGATATAGGTGTGGAGGTAGAGGAAGTCATACTCTCTTTTGGAAGCAGCGGCGTTGGTAAAGGTGAGGCTGGCGGCTGTTCCTAATTCTTCTGATCTCTGTCAGATTTTTCACCCTATTTCTGGCCCCTCCAATCTCTCTGCCTGCAGATCAGGATGTAGCTATCAACCATTTCTCCAGCACCTGCCTTCCACGCCTGTCACTATGCTCCCTGCCATGATGATAATGGACAAACCCCTCAAACTGTAAGCCAGCCCCAATTAAACACTTTCCTTATAGGAGTTGCTGTGGCTGTGGGGTCTCTTCACAGCAATAGAACAGTGACTAAGACATCATAAAGAGAAAATCCCAATGCTTAGAAAATATAACTAAAGCATTAAAAAGTAAAGGGACAAATTTACTGACAAATGATTCAGAAAATATAAATAGATAGCTAACTGATGAGGAAATGTGTGTGTCAAAATGTTACGAATAAATCAAGCTAGGGCTGCAGTGTGGGCTTAGTGGTTGAGCACAGCATGGTCAAGGCCCAGGAAGTTCCACAAAGAACCAATAAGTAATCCTGTGCAAAGGTTTGCTGCTGTCCTATTTGATCTTTTATTCTTGTAGCTTTTCTAAAAATGTTCAATTATTTCTAAATATGCTATATATATACATATATATATACATACATATATATATACATACATACATATATACATACATATATATATGAAGGTAAAAGAGGTAATTGAAGAGTTCTGGGGTCCTTGGGTTGGAATCTGACAGAATCCGACTTTTGTACATAACGCTTTAATCAAGAGCTGCTCTGGGAGACCTTGCCGAGCTACTCAGAGGCGGAACACACATGCATAGGTAGGCCCTGCAGCCAACCCCAGCTACCAAGAGACAAAAGGCAAAAGGGCAAACAAAGGTGGAAATTCTAATTAGTTTCCAGACATAACATAATGACCAGGGACTGCATTATTTTAAGTAGATGTATTTGCAAACCACCCTGTAAGGCACTAACCCACACTCCACTGAGTGAGGGTAGCTCTGTAGAAAGAGAAGCACAGGCCCCAGCACCAAGCTGGAGAGCATCTTTTGGGGTGAGTCANAGAGAAGGTAAGGGATGGAACAGAACAGGGAGACTACAAACTTGCAACGGGCCACCAAAAGGCAAGGGAACCTTGGGACNCACCTGTTCTGAGTTCCATCAATGGAAATTTGAGAACCAATTTGTGCTGGTTAGTTTTTTGTCAGCTTGACACAAGCTAGAGTCATGGGGTTACTTTTGGTCATGGCATTTATCACAGTAATAAGTAACCAAAGTAATACACAAGTGCCTTTAACCATTGAGCCATCTCACTAGTCCCTTGGTTTGGATTTTTGAGGCAAGGTAGCACTATATAACCCAAGCTGACTTCAGACTCATGACGCTTCTGCCTCAGCCTCCCTAGTCCTTGAATTATAGATGTGTAACACCATGCCTGGTTCAAAATTAAACTTACTGTTTATTAATTAATTCTATTTTTCCTAATTAAAAAATATTTTATAAGTGTGTCATGTACATGCTTGGTATCCACAGAGGTCAGAAGAGGGCATCAGATCCCCTGGAACTGGAGTTTCAAATGGTTGTGAGCTGCCATGTGGGTGATGAAAATCAAACCCCNGTCCTCTGGAAGAGCAACAAGTGCTCCTAACCACTGAGCCATCTCTAAATTAGCCATTTACTAATTTTGCAATGTTGATGATCAACTCAAGGCTTTATGCATGTGAGGCAAGCACTCTACCACTGAGCTCCATCTTTGGTTCCCAGAAGTAAACACTTTAAAAAGAAAACAATGAATCTGTGGTATCTTGGACCATGTCACAGATGAGCTTAAGCTACTTGGAGTCGGGTATTGTGTTGCTGTTGCTCTTGTTTTATCAAGTGTGTTCCTAGTACTGGAACTTTTTGTTGGAGTCAAAATTCTCAGCAGTTTGGAGAGCATACAAACAGTAGACACTGTAAGAAACAAGTGTGTTCAATGTCTCCACACTTAGAGAGTTCCGTATGTTTTAATTTATGCTAGTGTACTTAAAGTTATGAACTATTTTATGCTTCCCAAAGGCAAACAACTTTTGGATTATTTTATTGATTTCTTACAAAGTCAAGGTTATTCAGAGTACAAGTAGGTAACCACAGANTATATTAAACTGGTTTTTCAAGCTTAACCTTGTCTCTCATAGTTCACTGAAACAGGAGAAATTATGCGTGTCCTTTTGGACTACTTACCCTGAAATAACATTTCTTACTGACAACTGTAAAGTTACAATAAAATGGGCTCTGTATACAATACCCATCGAGAACGAGTCTGCATTCTATTCAGAGGTGGCATAATTACTATTTATGACCTTCTTTCTTATGTTAAAAGAAACAGNTTCAGGTAGAAAATCAGGGCAATCATCAAAACCTTTTAATGTTGTGTAGCCCAGGCTGGCCCCGAACTCACTATGTAGCTGAGGATGACCCTGAACTTCTGATCTTCCTGCATCTGCTTCTTGGGTGCTAGGATTACAGATACATACACCACACACCACACCTGGTTTCTGCAGTGCTGGGGATCACACCCAAGGCCTCCTGCAGGCTAGACAAGTACTCTATCGACTGAGCTACATCGAAGTCCCGATGTCCTGCAGTCCCACCGAATTTTCTTATGATCTGGCCATGTCTGTGTACATAGTCCGCGGATGCTCTCCTGCTGTACTCGCTGAGTTAAGTAGCCATGAGTATTAGCTCATAAAGCTGAAAGTATTTACCCTTTGGTTCCTTACAAAGTTTGCTTTGTACGGTGTCTTAATAAAAACACGGTGTCTTAAATAAAAAACACAATACAGTTTTGGGGAAAGCATGGGTCTGAGATCCAGACACCATCCACTAGCTATGTAAACAGGCATAATCAATTGCCTGACCTCTCTTGTGCCTCTAGCCTGCATCTATAAAAATGACCATGATAATGCTAATCTCTCAGGCAATGCTACACGGAGGCAGATTGGATTTGAAGCCAGAAACTTGTGTTCTTACACATATGTAGTTATTTGAGTGTGAAATGTCTCCCACAGATTCATGTGTTTGAACACTTGTCCCCAAACAGTGGCACTGTTTTAAGAGGCTGTAGAATTCTTGGGAAGTGGGTCCTATCTGAAGGAAGTGTCCCTGAGGCCAGGCCTTAAGGATTTGAGGCTGGGCACACTTCCAGCCCCAGCTCTCTGCCCCTGACCTGCTCAGGTGTAACAGCTGCACCATGAGCGCCACCACCGTCATCAGAGTCCCAAGCTGCCCTGCCTGTCCCACGACAAAGGACAGCATCCTCTTAAACCACGAGCCAAAGAAACTTTTCCTCCCTTATGTTGTCAAAGTAACAGGGAAATTAATTCAATATGCTCATTAAAGAACTGAGGTATGGCTCAGAGGGAGTGCACAGCACTTGTGAGGCCCTGGGTTCAACCCTTAGCACCATACATGCATGTGCACACACACACACACACACACACACACACACACACACACACATAAACATCCTTTGGTATTTTGAACCAACTGAAAACAACTCATCAACATTCTACCATAAAGAAAAAAAAAAGAAAAAGGACTCTCTAAATAAAGCTCTGTGTGATTTGGTCTGTTTACACAGTGTCAACAACACTCATACTGCTACACAAGGAAGTACAGCCAGCCTGGGCCACCAAGGAACAGGTTGCTGATTAGAAATGACTTTTTTCACCAAGCAGTATAGGTGATAAAACAAAAAGTATCCTATCTTTAAGTAAATTTTTGACCTTTTGTTCGCAATGCATTTATTTGCAATACTTTTGATATTTTAAATATTGTATTCAAGTGTCACTTATTGGGAGGGCTAGATGACTCAGTGGGTAAAGGTGCCTGTTGCTAAGGCTAGTGACCTGAATTCGGGACCCTCACAGCAGGAAGGAAAGAACTTGATGCCAGCAAGTTGTTCTCTGAATTCCACTAGCACATTGTGGTTTGTGTACATATGTGCATGTATGCACACACACACAAATAAATTAAAAACAAATAAATTAATTACTTAATTGTAATTTTTTNNAAAACATGAGGCTGGAGAAATGGCTCAACAGTTAAGGTCACTGGCCGCTCCTCCTGAGGACTCGGGTTTGATTGCCAGCACCCACATGGTGGCTCACAACTATCTGTAACTCCAGTCTCAGAAGATAGGATGCCCTCTTCTGGCNTCTGTGGACACTGCATTCACATGGTGCACAGAATGCATTCAGGAAAACACTCATACACCTAAAATCTCACAAAAATTTAAAAACTGCTTATCTTGATTTCTGAGTTCTGGTGTCCCTCGTCTTAGATGCTGTGTCTGGGAATGTCATTCACCTCACTCACTTTACACAAACCCCCAGACTACCAGGTTGTTCTAAGAATTATAAACAATGCCTAGGAGGTTTCCAGAGCTTTGGCACATAGGAGATGCTGAATAGTCAACAACTGTTGATGTTGGTGACAGACTGGGAGAATGCTATTTACCGCCTAGGGTTGTACAAAGACTTGAAATGATGCTGTNGAGGTGAGCTGGAAATAAATCCTAACGNAATTATTATAAATTTTCTAGGTCACTTCTAAGCTTCATTTATTAGCATGCTTTGATGATTTTAACCGCTTCAATCNGTTTACAAAATGAATTCTACCATCTTATCCTTGGCATTATTTTAGAAAATTTTTAAAATTTCATTATTAGGGCCTGGAGACATGGCCCAGCAGTTAAGAGCACTGGCTGCTTTTCCAGAGGACCAGGGTTCAATTCCCAGCACCCACATGGCAGCTCATATCTGTCTGTAACTTAAGTTCCAGTGGCTCTGACTCCCTCACACAGACATGCAGGTCAAACACCAATGCATATAAAAATAAAAAAAAATTTAAATGTCTAAAAATCATTATTATTGTGTGTGCGCATACACAAGCTCACACATGGGGAGGATTCAGGGTGCCCCTTCCTCCTTTCCGTAGGATTGGGGTTTCAACTCAGCTCCCAGGCTTGTACAGCAGGTGCTTTTACCCACTCGGCTGTCTCATCAGTCCTTTGTATTAATTTTAAATCATCTTTGGGCATTTCTGAAAAGNATCAGAATTAGTTTAACGATTATTTTTCCTTTCCCTCTTTCTGGCACATGTGTGTAGTGTGTGTGTTTATGTGTATGCGTGTTCACATGTGTTTGGGTGCACATGTACGGGTGTGCTAGTGCATGCGGAGGCCAGAGGTTGACAGGTATCCTCAATTGCTCTCCACCTCGTGGAGTGAGTCAGGGTCTCTCACTAGAACCTAGAGCTCCCTGATTCAGCTAGTCCAGTGGGTCAGCTTGCTTAGGGATCCTGTTTCTGCCCAGAGTTCTGGGNTTGTAGGAGGGCCTNCATCCCTCTTAGGCACGGACGTGGGTTCATGCTTTCCTGGCAAGCACTCTATGCACAGAGCTATCTTCTCAGCCCCAGAAATTACTTTCGTTAAAAATTAGTTGAATACTGGACCAGCAAAATGGCTCCACGGGTAAAGGCAACTGATACCAAGACTGACAACCTGAGTTCTATCCAGCACCCACACATAGGAAGGAGGGAATCAACTCCTAGAAGTTGTACTCTAACTCCACATGTGTACTGTGGCCTGTGTGCCCACATATTAAATAAATAAACAAATGGGATAGAAAATGGTTTCATATTTGGAACTTTATCCAGTCCTGGAATAGAGACACTTCTGCTCCATCTAGTTTGCTTTTGAGGTTTCTTATTNGTTTGTTTTTTCACCTTTAAGGTTGTTTTGGGGTTGGAAATGTAACTCAAGAGTTGAGTGTTTGCCCAGTGTGTGTAAGGTCCTNGGTTTAAAACCTAGCACCATCCCCGCTGCTGCAGCCAAAGGTTGTTTCCTTAGAATAAATCANCTGTAACACTTTTATGAGCCATAGAACATGAGAGGTTTACAGGTCTAATATCTGCTCCAGACAGTGGTGGCGCAGGCCTTTAATCCCAGCACAGAGGCAGGTGAATCTCTGAGTTTGAGGCAGCCTAGTCTACAAGAGTTCCAGGACAGCCAGGGATACATAGAGAAACTTTGNCTCAAAAAACAAACAAGCAAACAAAAGCTATGTCAGAATTCACCGTCACAAGCTTTGTGTGAAAAGGAAGTAGGTTCCCAGGACTGAGAGTGAATTTCACTTCATTTTGTTAGCTCACCATGGCGATTAAGATTTTTGTTTTGTTTTTATTACTTTTTTTGTATTGGAAACTGAACCCGGAACCTCATAAGTGCTAGGCATGTATCCTACAACTGAACTACGTCCTCAGCCTGGCAATGAATAATTTTCACATCATAAATATACCATGCACTATTGTAAGGAATTTATGTATATAAAATTATGTAATTTTTTTGTAATAATGATTTAAATACACCTCAATACGTGAAAGTATAACAATTTACCCTTGCTAAAAATATGAAAAGAAAAAACAAAAAAATGAAAAAACTTACCTTCTCTGCCTTAAGCATCATAAAACAAATTTTTACATTTTTAAAAAATGTTATTTAATTTCATATAGGTGGAAAGACACAATTCAGTTATGACACAAATTAATACTACCATATCTTTTTCAAGTTAATTCAAAGAAATAACAGTTGGATCTATGATTGAGGAAAAAAATTCAATATAAGAACATTCATTTTATCCATGGCTCCTGGCTTCAAAAATGCTCACATAGAACTTTGAAAGTCCATTAATATTTTTTAAAAGCATCGGTTAAATGACCTACCTGATTTCACCAAGCACAACAAACTGATAAGAAAGTACAGCCTCAGCATAGGGACTCTAAAGAAATCATGTGTCCCAAACACAAGGATGTGGCCCATTCAGCAGAGCCTGGCAGAATCCGGCTTTCTCCCAGAGAGCTCACTCGGCTAATCCCCAGTTGGTGACAGCAGGAAGTCCCCAGGGAGGGACAGCAACCCTGCTAGTCCTGTCAGGATCTCTGGCTCCTCCTCTGTGCAGTAAAAGGCCTGNGATTTTCTGCTTACGCAATGGGTGCATATGTTAATGTTTCATTTGCATTTGAAGAATGACGAGTAAAAAGTTTCATTCTTTGTGGGCGGTTTACTAGCTGTTTGGCTTGGTATGTTGAAATCAACCTAATTTGAGATCCTTCTCCTTGTGAATGAAATGACAAATCAAGTCACTATTCCCCTGACTGTGTATACAAACCACTTTCTATGTTAATTCACATGTATGCTTTCCACAGAACAATCTTTAAACTCTTGTTAATAACATTTCAGTAAATTCAGTTTTAGGGCTGTGTTTACAAATATAAGTATGTCTCAGATTAAAGCCCTCTTATACTTAACCTTATTTTTACTACTTTCTATCCAGAGTCCTTGTCTCCCTCAAAGCTGACTTTTTGCTTTAATATTTTATTTTTTAATTTTTATTTATTTATTTTGGTTTTTTGAGACAGGGTTTCTCTGTGTAACAGCCCTAGCTGTCTTGGAACTAACTACCTCTGTAGACCAGGCTGGCCTCAAACTCACAGAGATCCACCTGCCTCTGCCTCTCAGGTGCTGGGATTAAAGACGTGTGCCATCACAGCCCAGCTATATTGTATTTCTTTATTAGGGGTAGGCAGGTGAGTATGTGCCATGGTCCCTGTCCTCCCCAGTAAAAGTCAGAGGACAACCTGCTTGGTCCTCTCTTTCCATCCTGGAAAACTTGGAGATGAAGCTCATATTCTCCTCAGACCTGGGGGCAAGCAGGAATATTTACCCACTATACAGTCTCACCCACCCAATTCTCTTTAAAGGGAAAGAAGGCATCTATGTCTTTCTAACGTCTGCACTAGAAGTAACTAACCCTGCACTAGGAGGCAGCTGTGGGTGAGGGGGGTTCAGCAGTAGGGAGTATACCTAGCTGGTGAGCAAGGCCTCATCAATGATGAGGTGGACCACTAATGACAGGGTACACTGCAAAGTGATGTAATCCTGTTTCTAGTGAAAATTCTTCAAACATCAAGCTTCTGGTTATTTCATAAGCTTAAAAATGATAAGGGAAAAAATACCCCCCACTTTCATCCAAACATCAGGCAAAACCATTAGTCATTTAGTCTATGTGTCTATGGGAAGTGCTTCTTGACTTAGGTATCNTGGCACATGCCTGTAATCCCCATTCTCAGGGGGCTAGGGCTGAGGCTGGAGGATTGCAGGTTTGGAACCAGGCTGGGCTCCATACCAAGATCTTGTCTCAAACAAACTGGGCAGCAGGGAGGTGGGGTGGGGGCACAGGGGTGGCCACTGACACGACATATCACCTCTCATCTGTGTTTTCGGATTCTCTGTATTTAACCATTCAATGGCAGCAGCAGATCTCCTTGCAGCCGCTGTCCAAGGAATCAGTTCACAACCACCTAGAAGGCTTTTTAACAGTACAGTGGTGCATGCATGGTAAGAAGGCTAGGTGAGAGGATATTGAGTTCAAGGGTCAGCCTGGGCTCCATAGCAAGACCCTCTTCAAACGGAAAGCAGAAAACATGTGTCCATTTCTGCATCACACCTGAGACCTAATGAATGTGAAGGCTGCTGGCGCTGGCCCACTAATCTGAGTTCAGATCTCCTATCTTCCACTCACTATGTGTGTGGCCTCAATAAATAAAACATTTAGGTTCTATATGTCTCAACTTTCTCAATCACGAAGTGAAGATAAAATCACACAACACACAGGGTTATTACACAGATTAAATGAAGTATTGCAGCTGAAGTCTGCCTCACTGTGCCTACTGCCACGGTAATTAAGTGTTCCCACCATTTGGTAACTTCATTTACTAGCTTCCTGGCCTTACAGCTGGCAATGTCCCCTCCCTCTGAAGGCTGCAGAGTTGAGAAGGGGCCTTTAAGATAGACTTCAGGAGTGGGAACCTCCTTCAGGTCCTTTTGTGAACACTGCAGGAACACACCACAGTGTCCTGTTTGGAAATGAATTAAGGAACTGTCAACAGGAAACTCCAGTNGACACCTGCCAGCTTAATACTTTGCNCTTGCTCTAAGCCTTGCTCATTTGAAGACAGAGAATTGCTCTGTCTCTTTAAGGAACCTGCCCTGGANTGNGCCCCTCCCTGCTGGGTCAGTGTAGTTACCTGATAAATATTTGTTGAGTTCCTATCAGTTTTGAGTGCTTATCTGGACTTAGCCAATGTACTTTTTTTAAGGGGGAACTAGCCAATCACAGAGGGATAAGGGCCAACCTACTGAGCCGCCCTCTGTGTGTTAGGACACAGACGGTCCCCTAACTTCATGTCTGGGTAGTCCGTTTTCCTTCCAGCATTCAAAATAGTAGAGAACCAATGGGGGAACCTGTTCTTTCTTTTTCAGACGTGTAAAAAAAAAAAAAACTGTAATAAGAAATATCAACTGTGTAATAGGAAAACAAAACACCCCAAGGTGGTGAGAGGAGAATAGGGTAGGTGTGAGTATAACCAAACAGCACAAGGAGTCTTATCTGTTGTGTGGTTGGGGATGGGATCCAGGGCCTTGGGCTCACTAAGTGAGAGCTCTGTGGCTGAGCTGTCTCCCTAGCCCCACAAGGGATCCTTTAATGGTGGAATACGTCTGTACTTTAATTGAAGNGGTGACTGAGGAAAGCCAAGCAATGAGACTGCAGAGAAACACACACGTGGGCACATACGTGGGCATACATGTGCTGACAGTCTAAATTAGGTCTCTGAGTTGTGCCAATGTCCACATCCTGGCTTTGATAGCACCTTATTACTTACGTAAGACGTGCTGATGGGAAACTGAGTGGGTACACAAGGACCTTCTTCCATTGTTTTTACAACTTCCTACCAACCAACAATTATTTCAAAGTAAAATGTGTTTTTAAAACTTAAAAAGATGGGTCAACTCTTAGAGTCCTTGAAAGAACATTAATCAAAAGGTATTCTAAGGAAGCCCTGTCTTTATCTCCATTAGCTAACCAAGATTCTCTCAGTCTGATGGCCCTAATAAGGGACCACAACTCACAGATATCACTGTCTCCTCAGTCCAACCTATCATCACCATCACCATCATCATCATTTAGTTTAGTCTTCTGAGACAGAGTCTCATGTAGCCCNTGATGGCTTTAAACTTGCTATGAAGCTGAAGCTGGCACTGAACTCCTGACCCGTCTGCCTCAGCCTCCCAAGTGCTGAGATTATATGTGTGAATCACCTCGTCTGCCTCTCCAACCTAGAGTGTATATTATGTGTTGGCTTTTTTTGTTTTCCTATTTTCCCACTCACCACAGAGAGCAGAGTAGAAAGTGGCAGGCCAGCTTCTACTGTGTGGACCGGAAAGGCAGGTATGGAGACGTGATAGAGCCAGGGAGAGGTAGTTTTATTATTCTCTTTTTTGACAACCAGAAAAGGTGACCTGTGTCCCCACCCATCCTGNTCTAGGGCCATGCTGCCTGTGACTCACTGTAACACCCTTTGGTCAGCCTGCTTGTCTCTCACTTGGAATACAAGTTCAGAAAGATGAGTCAGTTTCCTCCACTCAAATGCAACAAAGAGATTAGATTTCCACTCCCCAAACCATACANGTCTCTTCCTCNCTCCCTCCTTCCTTTAAATTGTTGTCAGTTCTTGGGCTTTTTTGGTTTGTTTTTTCCCCCGCTCGACAGTTTTCAGTTCTATTTAATTTAATTTTGTTTTGTTGTTTATTTTTTTAACTTTTTCTTGATTCTTTGTGGATTTTATATCATGCACTCTGATCCCACTCACCACCCCATGCCCTGGATTCTGCCCTCTGCCCTTGTGACCTCCCCCCAAAATAAAATTTAAAAGTAAAAACAAAAAATAAAACAAACAACAACAACAAAATCTCGGTGTGGAAGCTGTAGTGTGGCCCAGTGAGTCACACTGATACCCTTTAGTCCACACATCTTTACTTGTAAGTGTTCNTTGCCNTGAGTCATTGGTCTGGTTCAAGGCCTCTGGCTTCTGCTNCCCTATCGATAATAGGCCCTCACTGGGACTCCTCTCAGACACCCTGTTGCTGTCCTGTGTCATGGAGATCCTGCAGCTTTGGGTCTGTAGTCCGGCCTCTTCACACACCCTAGAAGTTCATAGATGAGGAGGATGTGGGGGTGGGCCAACTCCTAGCCCTGGCTCTGGGTTGGGTTGGTCAGCTTGCCAGCTCTCCCTCATCAGTACCAGCTGGGGGAGCTCTCCAGCACCGCCCTCTATATCTCCCCCCATTCCCCATCCTCCCAGGTGTGGGCCTAGATTCCGGGCATCTAAATGGCCTTTGATGGCAACAGGNGCCTCCGACATCAGCACACACCCTGGCTGCAGCAGGGCCATGTTGTTTATTTTTGCCATGCTGCAGACTGAAGCCAGGACCTTGAACGTGCTCAGCAGGCATTCCTCCTCTGCCTTCTTCCTTTCTTTCTGTACAGGGAAATTGAACTAAGGCCCTGGAGATTCCAGGACACTGCTGCGCCAATGAGCTAGACTCTCAAGCCTTTTCAAATTTTATTTCGAGACACAGTCTCACTAAGTTTCAATGGCTGGAGGCTGGGGAGATGGCTCAGTCAATGAATCGATGCCACATGAACATGGAGAATAAGTTCAGATCTCTAGCAAAAATCCCACAACCCACACAAGAAATGGGGTGTGGTGGTACCTGTAATCCTAGCACAAGATGGGGAGACAGGAGGATCCCTGGGGCTTGCCAGCCAATCTANCCCTAGGTTCTCCAGGAGACCTTGTCTCATAAAAGTACATACATGTATGTAACAGCAATTAATGAAAAAAGAGGTCATGAATTTGATAAGGAACAAGGAGGGTTATATGGGAGATTTTGGAGGGAGGGAGAGGAAGGAGAAAATGGTGTGATTATACTATAATCTCAAAAATAAATTTTTAACATTATTTTTTATTGGTTCTTTGGGAATTTTACATCATGCACCCCAGTCCCACTAATTTCCCAGTCCTTCTATATCTGCCCTCCACCCTTGAAACCTCCCCCGCAAACGAAAATTAAAAATTAAAATAAAAAAATCTTTCTGACCCCTCTGGGTGTGACCTACTCCCCTATCAACCACAGCCTTCTCTCACACCCATCACAGCTGTCCCATCTGCAGTCTCTCTGCGCATGTACCACTCTGATCCTCCACCTTTCCTGCCTCTCCATCACATAATCATT
>LZPO01044194.1:985225-995629 GCA_001675575.1 Neotoma lepida
AAAAAAAAAGAAAGAAAGAAAGAAAAAAGAAAACCAACACAATTCATTTTAGGGACTAGAGGTGTGCCTTAGTGATAGAGTGCTTGTCTGTCGTGCCTGTCCTGTCTTCAGTCCCCAGCACTGGGGTAAGGGTGGGGTGGCACAGTAAGTACTCCCTCACCAAGCCCCCCAAAATATAACCTCTTAAGGCTGCTAATATTGTCACTTGAAGTAAAAAAATGACTGCCTTTGGTGTCATTGTTCAAATGATTTATTGGTTTAATTTGACCAGATTACACATCATTATGTAGTAGAGAGTGTTGGGTTTTTCTTAAGATTTAGAAATAGCTTTCTGTTTTACACGTTTCATCTCATTTTATGACTAGTAGGTGGAAGAAGGAATGTTGTATGAAGTTTTTGTTTTGGTGTTAGTGTTGAACCCAGGGTCTTTTACATACTAAACACATGCTGTACAATTGAGTCACACCTCCAGCTCTGAGTAAGTTTATTTATAGAAATACTTGTATTCCATACGTATATANATATTTCTTTTCCTTTCTTTACAGCACTCTGTTTTCTGCTACAGTGGACACTGATGAAATCCCAGCTAAAAGACCAAGATTAGGTACTACATTTTAAAAATTAATTTCTTTTAGTAGGAAAAATACATGCATGGAACAAAATTCAAAAAAGTCGCCTCTTTCCCTATGCCATTGTCTTTCCTAGAGGTGACTGCTTGTGTCTTTGGATACGTGTATTGAATGTGTGTTTAAAGTTCTCAAGTCTTCTATAATAAAAAGTTAATATTTCTTTATTTTTGAGGAGGAAGCCANTTCAAACTGATGAGACTCGGCTGAGTGAACCAATCAAATTTGTTGTTTCAAATCTGCTTTCTTGTATCTTACTGGTAGAAGAGAGTGAGCGTAGGTTAAAGGGCAAGGCACAGTAGAGCATTGTAGTGTGTTTTATTTTTCCAACGGTGATNGTGAATTTGGGTCTATTCCACGTGTATTGGTTAACTGTGGAACTTGTTGATACTTCATTTAAATCCAATAAATACTGAGTATGTCTTGATTCTACACAATTACAGGAAATCAAAAAATGAATACCAGGCCTGTCTATAATCATTTTTAACTAAGAAAAAAGTGAACTACTTTAAAAAACAAATATAAATAAATATTAGCTTGTTCTTGAATATAGTAAAATACATAAAGCAACATTAAAAAAAAAAGACAGAAACACCAAAAAGCAACTGATGGAACCAACAGCCTGGTTAACACAGGCCTATGGTCTTAGCTACTGAGGATGTTGAAGCAGGTAGATCAGACGTTCAAAGCCTGCTTTGAGAATTTAATGAGACNGTTTAAAAGTAAAGTAATAGAGAGTGGGAATAAGCTCAGTGATCTGTCTAATATACTCAACACCCAAAGTTCAGTGCCTAGTACTGCAAAACAGAACAAAACTTTGGTGGTCTTAGAGAAGGTTCCTGGGTTGGCTGTGTCTGGTAATCGTCCACTTCTGTCCTAATGATTACCCCACTCCACCATTTCTGTTGATTTCCTTTCTGTAAACAAGAGAAAGGAATCTGAACTGGAGATGAAGCTGGGTAGCACAGCATGCTGACCAGCAGATCTTCCTGTGGGAATGACTGTTGAGTGCTTGAAATGTGGCTAGTTTAACTCAAAGAATTCAAGGTTTTTAATTTTTTAAATTTTGTGTGTATGGATGTGGGTGGGTGTGTATCTAAGTAATCCAAATTGGCCTCAATCCTTTTCCTCAGCCTCCCAAGTTCTAGAGTACAGATGTGAGCTATCACACCTCAATAAAGAACTGAATTTTTAATTTTCACTAATTTAAAATAAATTGCTAGGTAACCACACCTGGCTTCTGACTTTTACATTGGACAGCTCTGTGTATTGGGGAGAAGAGACAGCAGAGGTAAAAGGAAGGAAGGAGGACCTTAGAGCAGCCCCATGATTTTACAGTGACAGAGTCTCAGGAACACAAGGCAGTCTGAGCCTCNTTTACAGATGAGCCCTTCCTTTGTAAGAGTCCAGGGGATACTTGAACACAGTATTAGGATATACCTATTTTTTATACATTTCTAGGAAAATAAAACATTCCAATACTTGAGTGTCTACTATTACTCCTATCANGAAGTATGTCTTGTCTTCTAGGGTCTGTAGAGTAGACAACAATCATTAATGCTCTTTTCTGCCTACTTCAAAGCACAGCAGAGTAGAAATGATCCTTCAACTTATTGTAGGAATAACCTGGAATTGTCTCCCAATTCCTGAAATGAAAAACAACTAATTTGAAAACATTAGTACTTCTCTTTATATGTAGCACAGGCTATCCTTAAGTTCACTATGTTGCCCAAGCTGGCCTCCAACTTGGGATTCACCTCATGAACTTGGGATGTATGCTTGCTATATGTATGCTTTTTATGTCAACTTGACTCAAGCTAGAGNCATTGGAGAAGAAGGAGCGTCAGTTGAGAAAATGCCTTCATAAGATCTGGCTGCAGGGAAGCCTGTAGGACATTTTCTTAATTAGTGACTGATGGGGGAGGGCCCAGCCCATTGTGGTCCCACTGGACTGGTTGTCCTGGGTTCTAATAGAAAGCAGGCTGAGCAAGCCATGAGGAGTAAACCAGTAAGCAGCACTCCTCCATGGCCTCTGCATCAGCTCCTGCCTCTAGGTCCCTGCCCTGTGTGAGTTCCTGTCCTGACATCCTTTGAAGAAGAACAGTGATGATAGAGCGTAAGCCAAATAAGCCCTTTCCTCTCCAAGCTGCTTTGGTCACGGTGTTTCACCACAGTAACAGTGACTCTAATTAGGTCAGGGTACTTCAGCCTCCTGAATGTTGGAATTACACTACACACTATTGTATCAGCAAACAAGTGAATTACTTCCCAGTTGGACTCTGCTGCACCTGACCAACNCATTTTCTTGCTTATTTGAGCCATTCCCCTTTCTAGAGAGTATTTATTTCATATTTTGTCTATATTGAAACTCTGTTGCTTAAAGCTACCATTTTAGGCTATTTTTCTCTGAAGCAGAAACTAGTTCTTTACACTGTCTTTAATTAGTGAGTACAAAGGAAACTGTAGGAAACATAGATGTGTAGGAAGTGAGGAGTTAGTATTTATTATACAAGAGGGAAGTGAAGAGGCACGGAAATACGTGTCCGTCCACCCCACCCCCTTTTGTTTACTTCTCTATTTTGTAATCTTTGGTACCAGGAAGAAGTGAGTGAGCTTGAGATTGTCCAATACATCTAGTTCAGTAGTGGGATGGCTTTTCTTTGTCCTAGATGCTCAAGAGCTGTTTGTATTATACTTCACTCAATCAAGATTTATGAGGGGCTTTGTTTAAGGCAATCATATTGTTACCTGCCTGGGAAGGAAGGGCAGACTAATGAGTAATGTCAGTACTCTCTATAGGCTTTCCATACCTAGCAGTATGTATGTTCCTTGTTCATTTATCCCTCATCTCTGTGAAGTTTCATTTTATGTATTCTACAAAGCTTACTGCTCAAAAGCTGCTATTTCAGATCATTTCTTGGTGAATCAGTTTGTGGCCTACTAAAGTAATAGTTTAATGTTTTTGTAGCAGCTGTGGTAGTTGATTAAAACAAAATTCACATGTTAGAATTCCATTTATTCAGTTGGAAATCCCCATTATTCATGTATGTATGATACACAGGTGTGTGTGGAGTTGTGCTGTGACATGCCTGTGGAGGTCAGAGGACAANTTTGTGGAGTCAGTTCCCTCCATCTTTATATGGATTCTGGAAATCAAAGTCAGGTTGCCAGGCTTACATAGCAAACACTGTTCTCACTAAGCCATCTCGATGGCCTAAAAATACTTGTATAGATACATTTTTATTTCAGTGTTCAAAAGTGAGACTTTATTAAAAGCTAAGGTTCTTTTCAAAACATATTTTTTTTNCTGCAGGTTAATGCTCTGTATTTATAATTTGTTGATACTTTCTAGATTGCTTCATTCACCAAGTGAAAAACAGTCTCTACAATGCTGCGAGTTTGTTCATCCCATTCCAGCTGACCACAAAGCCCATGGTGTCTTCTGCTTGTAATGGAACACGGAATGTGGCCCCTTCAGGAGAGGTCAGTGGGGATGGGGCTTGGATACTCATCTTTTTTCTTTCCCTTTTTGTTTTTTGTGTGGAGATGGAACCCAGGACCTCATATATCCTTTGTTTGTTTGTTTGTTTGTTTTTGTTTGTTTGTTTTTGAGACAGGGTCTCTTTCCATACCCCTAGCTGTCCTGGAACCTCTGTGTAAACTAGGCTGGTCTCGAACTCACAGAGATCCGCCTGCCTCTGTCTCCTGAGTGCTGGGATTATAGGCATGTCTGGTATGAATCATATATCTTAAGCACAAGCCTACTACTGAGTTATACCTCNAGCCCTACACACTGTGATGTTTGTAAATTGAATTTAAAAATATTCTCCTAGTCATTTGGGGGATTAACATATAGATTGACTTATTTCAAGAAATAATCATGCATTTATTAGCTTTGATATGAAGGACAAGAAATTAAAGGTTAAAAAATTAAGTATTTTAAAAATACTTATAAAGAATATTAGGGAGCAGTAAGATGGCTCAGTGAGTAAGGACTAAAGCAAGCTTAGGCTTACTGCTAAGCCTGATGAACTTACCCACACTGTAGAAAGAGAGAGCTAATTTTTACATGGCTGTATGGTTGTCTTCTGACCTCCATACGTGCACGCATGTGCAGACATGCACGCTCAGGCACACACACATACACACACACACAGGAATGCAGTACTTTAAAAAAAGAATATTGGCTCACTTAGCTTGATGGCACACTTGTGATCCTAGTGCTTAGAAGGCTGCTGTAGGAGAGNTAGCTGACCTTGGACATTCAGGACCATTTGAGACAACCTAGTAAGACCCTTGCCTAAAAAATAAAAAGAAGAAAGAAAAGAAAAGCCAGGTGTAGTGGCTGTTGCCTGTAATCCTTAATAGGTTGAGGCAGAAGAATCGTTATGAGCTTGAGACCAGCCTGGCTACATAGTGAGTCCCAGGCCAGCCTGGGCTACAGAGTCAAGCACTGTCTAAAAACAAAAGAACAGAGTAGGATGGGTGTGAGGTCAGCCTGATCTAGACAGTGAGTCTCTGTCTTGAAAAAAGAAATTTGTTTTTTACTTATTTAAGTATTTGTGGGGAAAATGTAATTATCTTTTTAACACTATTTTGTCAGTTTTGAAACTTTTTTATCTTAAGGATATTATTTCTGTATGCTAGCTTGAAAATTATCATGAATAGTGTGAGCTTTTCTATTAGAAATGGTTTTAAATTGGAAGCTTGGGTGCTATAGAAGTGACTGCTTTATTTTAGGTATTTTCGAATTCTTCGTCTTGTGAACTGACGGGTTCTGGATCCTGCAACAGCATGCTGAAACTGGGTGAGGTGGTCAAACTGTTCTTGCTTACCTGCACTTCTGCCTGTGTCCCCTAAGTCTGAAGAATATGAAAAGAAAACACCAGTTTGGATTAGGATGAGAATAAAGGCATAGTCTCTTTACTGTCCATCAAAACAAGTAGAGCTGACTCNAAAAAGTTCCTTAACCTCTGTGTCTCAGTTTCTTCACTGGAAAAGGGAACATTAATGCACAGTTTTGTTTTGTTTTTTTAAATCAAACCTCAAGTAAGTAAGAGTAAGTCAGAAGTCTTGAGCACTGTGGNTATTTTAGTTGAAGGACAACCTTGGATGTTGTTCCTTGGGTGCCAATCAGGTGGTGGTGCACACCTTCAATCCCAGCACTCAGGAGGTAGAGGCAGGCGGATCTCTTGAGTTTGAGTCCAGCCGGGTCTACAAAGTGAGTTCTAGGACAGCCAGGGCTACACAGAGAAACTCTGTCTCGAAAAACAACAACAACAAAACAAGTGAAGGTTTTACCTTAAATTCTTGGGACTAGAAATGTTTTCAGTTTTTCAGATTTTGGGGATATTTGCATGGACCCCACCAGTTGAACGTCCCTGNTCTGAAATCTGAAACTGGAAATGTCAGCATCAGCACCCAAGTTTTCATATAAGGATGTTCAACCTGGAGCTTAATTTTAACATTCTGGTCTTGAGTTGACTACTGTGCTTTCTGTTTATATATATTAATGTCACTTCACATCAGATCTTATTGATTAAACAAGAAGGGGCTGGAGAGATGGCTGGGTGGTTAAGANTGTGTGCTGTTCTTGTAGAGGACCTGTGTTTGGATCCCAGCACCCACATCAGGCAGCTCACAACTGCCTATAACTCCAGCTCCAGGGTAAATGATACCCTCTTCTGGATTCACACACAGACATACACACATTCACACATAATTTAAAAATAATAAAGAGTAACCCTAACTAAGTTCCTGTTTCCTGCAGTTGTGTAGACTTCCATATTGTCATTAGACCCTTAAGGGGGGTTGTAATTGTATGTATTGTACAAAATAGTATTGTGGGAAAAGCTCAGAAGAAACCAGAGTTGTGAATACGGTTGNAGTGTCTACCGTGTAGGTAGACTTGTAGTTTGAGAGAAGAAGGAGGAGGATGATAGTGAAAATCAGTGTTAGAGAGGTTGAGGTTCAGAAGCCAAAAATAGAAGAGGCTAAGAAATGATGCTTAGTAGTTATGCTCCTCACACTTGTGGCAGAGAAGTGCAAAGATGAGTAAGCATGTACCCCTGTGTATAGTTCCTTGACATTGCTGGGACCAACATAGCTGNGAGAACANNGTAACGAGCAAGGTTTGCTTTTGCTCATGGTTTTTAAAGTTTATGTAAGTTGAATTTGACTTACACATACTGTTTTAATGTCACTTACTTGGTGACTGTTGTGGTTTCGTGGTAGTGAAAATTGAGCTTAGGGTCTCATCCATGTTAGCCCACCATTGATTGCTTTCCTTTAACGTTTGTAACCTTCATGCTGGAGTACTATGCTTTTCAAAAGATAAGATGGTTAGTTCTACCACATAAATTTTCCATCCTAATGCAGGCTGTTCACAGTGGTACTTTTTCATCTGATTACAAATATGTTCTTAAAGGTAATAAATCTCCTAATGGAATTAGTGATTATCCAAAGATCAGAGTGACAGTGGCCCGAGATCAGCCACGGAGAGTCCTGCCTTCTTTTGGGTAAGTGTTAATTCTGCTTTTCTGTAAGTGGAACTCACTGTTGCTTAGGCATTTTCACTTTTGTTCTGTAAAATAATATTAAGTAAGCACTCTGAGGGTAATAACTTGCTGTATATGATAGGACTAGTTAGATTTGAATTTGATGTCCATAGTATGATTTGGTTCTGTAAACCATTTTAAGATTTTTATTTTTAATAATTCTATGTGTGTTTTGTCTGAATAGATATGTGTCTATGCATAGCTGGTGTCTGCGGAGGCCAGAAGAGGGTGTTGAACCCCCAGCCCTGGTCCTCTGGAAGAGCAGCCAGTACTCTTAATCACTGAGCCATCTTTATAGCCCCCTATTTTATTTTTTTAATAATGTTTTTATTTATTTTTTTGAGACTTTGACACAGTGTATTTTGATCACTTTCATCCTGCTTCTCCAGCTTCTCCCAGCCAGATCCTCCCCCTCCTCCCTGCCCGCTCAACTTCATGTCCCCCCATCCCCCTCTCTCTCCCCTCCTCGCTCTNCCATCAAGTCCAGTTTGTGTTGCTAGCTACTTCTAAGCATGGGATCTGCCTTGGGATATGATAGATATACCTGGTGTCACTCTATTGAAGAAAGTTGACTTTGTCTTTCCCTGAAGCAGTTAAATACTAATAGCTCCTAAGCTAGGCATAGGACTTTGTACCCACCACCATACTAGGATTTTGTCTGGCTTAAGCTTACACAGCTTTTGTGCATGTTGTCACAGTCTCACTGTGAGTTCATAAATGTATCTGCCTGTTGTGTGTGGAAAACACTTGAAGTTATCTACTACCTCTGGTTCTTACAACCTTCCTGCTCTTTTTCATAGATCTCTGAGCCTTAAGGGAAGAGGTATGGTATAGATATCCATTTAGGGCTGATCAGTCCAAAAATCTCTTATTCTCTGCACATTGGCCGGCCCATTGTGGGTTTCTGTGTTAATAGCCATTACGGGGAGAAGCTTGTCTGATGAGGATTGAGGGGCACATGATGGTTATAGACATGAGTCATTAAGAGTCATTTTTGTTGCTATATCCACTTAGTAGAATAATAGTAGTGGATTTTCCCCTTAGAGCCCATGCCCTATCCAGTCACAGGTTCTTGGCCTTAGTGTCAGGAATGGGTTCCATCTCATGAAGCAGTTGGTTACCCGCGTAATATTTGTGCTATTATTGCACCATTATTGTAGCTTGCTGGGTTTATAGCTGGGTGAGTTTGATGATTACTTTTCCTCTGTTGTTGGTGTGCATAGTACCTTCCAGCACCATGAAAGGTAGCCAGTATGATTTAAGCTTTCAGTTGAGAACCAGCTAGATTTCTCTGTGTTCTGTGACTCAAGTATGTGATGTTTTTCAGCAATAGGTTATTACTGTCAAGTTCTGGAGGGTAACCAAGAGCACTGGCAATAGCCTNTAATGTTTAGGGGGTTGGTCTATGGGACCCCGTTAGCCAGCAACTCAAAAAACAGGTAACCCATTCCTGGTACCAGGGATTTTATTTGGTAGTGTATGGTGTCTAGTTAAGGAATGCACTTTGTTCTCAGCAGCTATTGTAATTTTCTCCAAAACTGACCACAAAGTAGAACACAAAATAACTCTCAATAATACATGTAGGAAGATCGAAATAATATCCTGCATTCTATCTGACCACAAAAGAATAAATCCGGATATCAATAACAGTAGAAACAACAGTAAATGCCCACACTTGTGGAAACTAAACAACATACTACTGAACAACAACTACAGTTGGGTTAAGGGAGAAGCCAAAAGGGAAATAAAACCATCCTGTAATTAAGTGAAAATGAAAACATGATATCTATGTTTATTTTATGTGTATAAGTGTTTTGCCTTCATGTGCCTGTGTGTATCATGTGCCTGCAGTGCCCTTNGAGGCCAGAAGGGCATTAGAATGCCTGGAATTGGAGTTACAGAGAGTTACTAGACGTTCTGTGGGTGCTAGGATCTGAACCCTGGTCCTCTGCAAGAATAGCAAGTGCTCTTACCCACTGAGCAATCTCTCCAGCCTCCCTGAAAGCCATTTTAAAAAGAATTGATGTTCACTTTCTTTTAAACTGTGTGTGTGTGTGTGTGTGTGTGTGTGTGTGTGTGTGTGTGTGTGCATGTGCAGGTGTACACTTGTGTATGTGTGAACATGTATGTGTGTGTGTACAGAAATATACAGAAATCTTAAATACAACCTGATATTTTTTGGGGGGTGACGGGGAGTGCTTTGAGACAGAGTGTTTCTGTTTAGTCCTGGCTGTTCTGTAGACTATGCTGACTTTGAACTCAGATCCACCTGCCTCTTCCTCTCAAGTGCTGGGACTAAAGGCGTGTGCCACCACGGCCCAGCTTACCATGATAAATTTTTTTTTTTTAATTTTTTTTGTTTGTTTTTTTTAAGGTTTATTTATTATGTATACAGTGTTCTGTCTACATTCAGAAGAGGGCACCAGATCAAATTATAGATGGTTGTAAGCCACNATGTTGTTGTTGGGAATTGAACTCAGGTCCTCTGGAAGAGCAGTCAGTGCTCTTAACCTCTGAGCCATCTCTTCAGCCCCATCCTGATAAATTTTATGCACTGAACATAATGTCAGCTCTGTAAAATACTATTTTCTCAATAATTTCCTTTCCTCTTTAATTTTTTATGCATTTAGTAAGTGTGTGTGTGTAAGTTCAAAGACAGTTTGTGAAAGTTGGTTCTCTCTTTACATCATGTGGGCTCCAGGATCAAATTGAGGTCATCATGAAGCATGGCAGCAAGCACCTTTGCCCACTGAGCTGTCTTGTCACTTGTTGTCACTCTCTAGAATTGCTGTTGCTTGGATATCAAGTTCATATTTTAAAGCCATGTTTTATCAGGTNTGATGGCTGAGATCTTTAATCCCAGCACTAAGAGGCAGAGGCAGATGGATCTCTGAGTTTAAAGCCAGCCTAGTCTACATAGTGAGTTCCAGGACAGCCAGGGCTCCATGAAGAGACTCTGCCTCAAACACNCTNCCCCCATTGCATGTTTTGTTGATTTCTGTTGTTATTGCTTGTGGGTTTGATTGTTTTTTAGGTTTTGTTGTTGTTGTTTTCTGAGATAGGATCTCAACCACATAGTCCATACCAGACTGGAATTTATTATGTAACTCAGATTATCCTGAACTCACTGTGGAGTCCAAGTTGGCTTCGAACTCTCAATTTTTGTGTTTTAGCCTTCTGATTTTTTTTAAGCTCTCATAGTTTTTAAATTGTAAGAGTCC
>LZPO01044194.1:1030499-1040943 GCA_001675575.1 Neotoma lepida
AGGCTGGCCTCGAACTCACAGAGATCTGCCTGCCTCTACCTCTGCCTCCCGAGTGCTGGGATTAAAGGCATGCACCACCACTGGTCTTTTTCCTGCTTTTTAAATAAAGGTCATTTAAATTGAAACCAGGGCCTCATAAATACTAGGCAGGACCTCTCCCAGCTAGCCATACCATCATGCCCTAAGGTCATTTTTTTAATATAAAAGTGAACTATTTTTTTAAAGTGATGTTTACTTAGAAAGTAGAAAAGTTTCCTGTTGTGCCACTGCTTGAACATTTCCATTTGGTGCTTGCTTCTATATTTAGCTTTGGTTTTTAACTTGTAAGTGCATACGTATGCACATGTAATCACACACTAATGTATGTATATAGGCTGGGTGTGGGACACTGGGGAGGCTGAGGTAGGAGAAGCTCGTGACCATAGCAGCTTAGGCTGTTTAGCAAGACCCTTCTCAAACAAACAAACAAACAAAACAAAACCTTTGTCAAACATGGCAACACATTGCCTGTAATCCCAGCACTGGAGGCGTGGGCAGGAAGATCAGGACAAGAACGCCTTCTTGGCTATAACTAAATCCCATTGTGCTTTTGAAATTTATACATGATGTAAAATGGTCAAGCTGGTGGACATGTGCATCCTATTTTATTTATGTGATGACACCTAAAGGCTGTGATATTGCGTACACAAGTGTGTAATACTGTTGTTTGTGGGGTTCTTTTCAGCACCAGATGCCTCTCTTCCGGAAGAAGATGGTGTGGGAAATCCTTCACCAGCAGTTGCTGTGACAATGCCCTGCCCTGGGCCTTCTAGCTGCTGGTGGTTCTTTCACGGATATTTCCATATACCTCATGCATTATGGGTTAAAAAGTCCCCGTACCATTTCTGTTCTCTCACAGGTACTGAGCTATCAAGAGTGCATGAAGGCCTCTCCACAGTAGCCCTGACTTGAGGTGTGGAGGGGCTGCTTGCAACCCTGTTTGTAAGGCTGTGCCTGCTCAGAGCCCTGGACTGTTCACCCCATACAAGAACAAATGCTAATTAATGTTTTCTGTTTTCAAGAGTTATTTCCATATGAATGTGGGAAATGCAGGATTTGTTCTATGAATTGTTTTTTTCTGTATATTTGTTCCCATGTATTCATTCACTCACTCATTTGCAAACATTGGGCAGTGCCCTTTTCTCACTGCTCTTTTATAATTAACTATAAATAATTTGTTTGAACTATTTATTTCTGAAAAGAATGTTACTCAAACTGCCACCCCCTGCTGCAGAGTGAGGGACATCAGCAGGGGGAGGAAGGGGTGTACACTAGCTTCGCTAATGCTGGAGTAGGAACTGCCGACATGAAGTTAAGGGTCTCTCTTTTGAGGCTTGAAAATGCCAGAAGAAATGACAATGCTGTGTTGTAGGGATCTGGCTGCCTCTTAGAGAGTCTGCCGCTAGACGNGGGCACAGTTCATGGAAGTGTGGCCAAGGACCTCGGTCTGTGTGTCCTCAGAACAGCACGTGCTCATCTTAGAGACTTTCTTTTTAGAACTGAAGTAGCGTGGCTTCCTCTCGAAACTGGATTCCAAGTAACTGTGACCATAAATGTTTCACCCTAGATGTGGTTGAGTATGAACCTCACAGTGGTAAAGGGCTGGCCTGAACCGTCTATTTCAGAAGATGCTCCTCAATTTATGCCTATTTTTCCTCAGAGTTTTTTTTAATATATATATATATAGATATATAAAGCTGAAATTAAGTTCTTGGCTCATTAGCATGCCCTACTCCAGTCCCACTGAGCCTCCGGAGAGAGATTTCGTACATGGCTCTGAGGCCCGTTTTACAGTCATCTATTTTGCATATGAAAGTTTGTATTTAACTTTTTTGTTCATTAAAAATCTTACAGATGTGGTTATGCATTTTTAATTTCAGAAAGTTGGTCAGAGCATATTTTGCAAGATCTAGTGCCTAGTGTTGCTTTTATGATGTAATAAAAGACTGTCTGGCAGAACCTAGAATATGCTGATAATTTCTCCTGTTTTCTTGGCTTCAACTTTCCAAACTTGCTCTGGTACAAAAAGAAGAGAGTGTAGGNGAATGTTGTGAAACTTAGAAAGGCTGCGTGCATGTTAGACACAGATGTACATATCTGCTCTTGGGAATCCTGGGCAAGCTGCTCAGATGTTATAGCTGTTGAAACCTGGTTTTCTGAGACTTGAAGTAGCTATGGTGTGGAAACTGGGCCTGTGATGTGAACCCAAATGACTGAGCCTACCCAACAAGACCTGGTGGCCTGGCCAGACCTGAGAGCAGGTGGTCCAGTGATTCAGGGGTGAATTGTTGTGCTCCTTCCTCCACAAGGACACACTGTACAGAGACCCCTCCCTTTAGCCTAGACCCTTTTCCTGGACTCCCTGGGAACTGTGCCAGTGGTGCCGGGATCAGGCAGTTGGTATAACCAAAGGAGCTCAGAAGTTGACTGTGTCTACACTGCTAAAAACTGGATGCTAGAATTCTACCTGAGAGTTTATGGCACAGACCCACTGAGATGGCTGCCTGACCTGAGTTTAATCCCATGCACCCACCGTGGAAGGAAAAAACTGACTCCCCCAAATTGTCCTCTGACCTGCACACTGGCATACACCAACAGGTGCACCGTAATAGTAATAAGTAAATTTTAAAAGGAATTAAGAACTTTGGATAAGATTTATTTCTGTTGGCTTTGTTCTCTTGGATGGTGATTTGTTCTCTGCTCAGGTGAGTGGTGCTGTGGTTGATGTGGTCTTTGAGGAGCATCCTCTGAGCTTTCCACCCATGTGTGCTCTTGAGAGCTATTCTTAATTCAGAACAGGAAGCTAGAGAGATGGTTCAGTGGTAAGACCAGAGTTCACTCTGTCTCAGCCCAACACCCATGTCATAAGATGGACAGCTGCTCACATCTGTAATCCCAGTTCTGAGGGAATAGAGGCAGGAGGACCAGACCCTGCCTCAGGGGAACAGGAGTGATGGAGGACAACTGACCACCTCTTCCGGCCTTCTCATGTACACATCCGCAGGCGTGTGCATACACCACACTCATGCAGATCCACAGTAGAGCTTTACAGAATAGAGTAAAATAGGGGAGTACAGATGTTGCACTACTCTACCTAAATTCCTGAGTCCAAGCTAAGGCACCACAAACCATGGTTCTTGAGGCACTNATATGTCTCCCTTGGTATGAGGAAGTGTGTGGGTAATAGAATTGTACAGTCAAACAGATTATGAAATGAAAATAGGTAATAAAAACAGCTATTGGTTTAACTAGTGAGTCAGCAAAATTAAAGCCAGTGATTTGTGTGTGTGTGAAATTTCAATTTTGGGACCTAAAAAAATGTTGCATTGTTCTGTTTAGCCCACAATGTCTGAAAATGAGTAAATTTTAAAAATTCATAGTGTTGGTGACTTCTCTTTCTGTAGTTGACTGCTTTAAGCTTGTGTTTTACCTGGAGTTGGGGTGAAGGAAAGCTGTCCAACTATCCCTGCAGATTTCGTATTCTACCCAAGTTGNTTAAGGCTGTTAGAACCTTAACCAACTCCTCTCCCGAGTCCTGAACACAACTTGGGGACTGCTGAGGGGATGCTGGTGTTCACCTACACAGAGAAGATGTACATGATTCTGGGACCTTGTGTGGGTGTTGGGAGTCTTCCTGAAGATACAGTAAACCCCAAATACATAAACATTAAATACTATAGTCAACCCACATCATTTAAATGGCTTTGTGAGCTAATTTTGAAAAGACCTCCATATCAAATAAGTTTTTAGAACTTATTTGTAAGGTAGAGATACGGCTGGCTTGCTGACTTAATGTTTTAATTATTTAATATACACAAGGATGATTTTGGGTATGTTGGAATTGATACTAATTTTACCTATTTACCAGTAAATCTCTTAAGTGGCTTTTTAGATTTTGTATTGAAACTCATTAATATATTTTATCCTATGATCAATACAGAACACACATGTACACAATTATTTTGTGAAATGAATGTTTGCTTTTTCCAGGCTGGAGAGAGGGCTCAGCAGTTAAGAGCACTTGCTGTTTTTGTAGAGGATCATAAATTTTAATCCCAGCATCCACACTGGACAGCTCAGAATGGCCTATAATTCTAACTGCAGGGAATCCACCACCCTCTTCTGGGCACTGTATACTCATAACATGGTGTGGCCTTGAACTCACAGAGATCCAGACAGATCCTTGCTTTCCAAGTGATAGGATTAAAGGCGTGTGCCAACATTGCCTGACTTGTATTGTTTACTTATAGTGGCTGGCTTTTTCCTCTAATCCTCAGTTAAATTTTATTTTATTGGGGGACACAATACATCACCACAGGTCTCTACAACTCAGGCTGGCCTGGAACTCACTTTAAAGTCCAGACTGTCCTCAAGCCTACTGCAATCCTTCTGCCTCAGCCTCCTGAGTGCTGGGATTACAGGCACACACAACTATGCCTAGCTAAATGTTTTAGCTTAGCATCTTTCAAATGTAGATATTGAGTCCTTGTCTCCAAGACTCCTATGGAACTGTTTACATGAAACTGTCAGAACTACAGAGTTCTTGGGGACATGTGATTCAAATATATAAAGAAAAGCTCTACCACCCCTGCTGCAAACGCACACACACACTACATGTCATATGTCAAACATGTTACACATATGGCAAAGTGTGATTTCTTATTATCTGATACCTTTTATAATTTCATTTAATAATGCCAATAAAAAGTACTTACTGTAGAAAAATACTGATAGAAGGTAAAGAATAAAAATTCTGGCCACCTACCACCCCACTCCATACCCAGACTTCCTACATCTTCCAGGGTTCCACAGCCAGTCCCACCACCTCTTCTGAAGTCAACCTCCACTAAGACCTGTCCTACCTATATCCATCCACAAGACTCTGCACTGCCTGCACCACCTAACACCATACATGAACCTATTCATAGTAGGCAATTTCAGTGGCCCATTTTCTCCAATAGATCATCTGGACAAAAAACAAACATCTGCATTAATTGACGTCATAATTAAATGAATTTAACATAGCTACAGAATAGTCTATCCAAACACAACACACAGTCTACTAAACAGCACTGAAGCGTCTGAAAAAATAGGCCACATCCTGGGACACAAATGATTACAAATTCAAAAAGATTGAAAAAACTTCTTGTATCCTATCTGACCACAAGGCAATAAAACTTAAAATTGATGCTGGGCAGTGATGGTGCGTGCCTCTAATCCCAGCACTTGGGAGGCAGAGACAGGTGGATCTCTGAGTTTGAGGCCAGTTTGGTCTACAAAGCAAGTCCCAGGATAGTCAGGGGTGTTACACAGAGAAACCTTGTCTCAGAAAACAAAACAAGAAAAAAAAAGTCCAGGACCAGATAGATTCACAGCAGAATTCTAGACATTCAAAGAAGATCTTTCTTAAACCATTCAAAAGAGTGCTCCAAACTCCTCCTATGAAGCCAATGTCACTCTGATACCTAAACCAGTTAAGGCAAAACACAAAAAGAAAACTACAGGCCAATATCCCTGATGAACATAGACTCAAAAATAATAAATACTTGCAAACAGAATACAGACATAACATCAAAAAGATTATCCACCAAGTTGGAATTATCCCTGAAAAGCAGGGATGGCTCAACACATGCAAGTTGATAAATAAACCACATAAATGNACTTAAAAGCAAAAATCACATGATCATCTCAATAGATGCAGAAACAATACTTTGACAGAATCCAACATTCATGATAAAAGTACTAGAAAATATAAGGCTAGAGAGGATAGAAGCTACATACAAGTAAAACACAGCCTACATCATTCTAGATGGAGAAAAGCTTGAAGCAATCCCACTGAAGCCGGGAACAAGACAGGGTGTCCACTATCCTGACTCCTTTTCAACACTGTGCTTGAAGCACTAGCTGCAGCAATAAGGCAAGAGAAGGGAATTAAAGGGATACAAATAGGGAAAGAAGATGTTAAACTATCCCTATTCGCAGATGACATACTATGCATGAGAGATCCCCAAAATCCTACCAGAAAATTTCTGGAGACAATAAACGCAGCAATGTGGCAGGATACGGAATCAATTTGCAGAAATCAATAGCTTTTCTATTGGTATTTCCTATACCAACAGCTCACATACAGAGAAGGTGATTATAGACACACACTCACATAATAGCCTCAAAGAAAATACAGTATCTAGGGGTACACCTAAGCAAGGAAGGGAGGGACCTCTACATGAAAACTTAAATCTGCTGAAGAAAGAGATGGAGACACAAGAAAATGGAAAGATACTTCATGTCCATGGATTAGTAGAATTAACATTGTGAAAATGACCATTCTACCAAAAGCTATCCCAATCAAAATCTGTATCTCATTCTTCACAGAAATAGAAAAAGGTATCCTAACGTTCACATGGAACCATGAAAGACCATGGATAGACAAAACAATCCTCAGCAAAAAGAATCATTAATTCTGGAGGGATTACAATTCCAGATCATAAGCTATATTACCAAGACATAGTAATAAAATCAATGTGTACTGGCAAAAAAAACAGACATGTAGACCAAAGGAACAAAACTGAAGATCCAAACATAAGCACACATAACTTCAGCCATTTAATATCTGATGAAGACTCAAAAACAAAACCAAAATAACCCTGGAAACAAGAAAGCATCTTCAACAAATGGTGCTGGGAAACTAGATGTCCACATGTAGTACACATTAGACCTGTACCTATCACCATGCACAAAAACAAACTCCAAATGGATCAAANACCTTAACCTGAAACTGCTGGAAGAAAACAGTAATACCCTACGTGACCCAGGTACAGGAAAGGACTTCCTGAACAGGACTCCATTTGCCCTAGAANGAAGGCCAGCAAATGACAAGTGGGACTTCATGAAACTACAAAAACTTCTGGTTTTTAGTGTTGGGAAACAAGTCCTACAATAGACAAACGGATAATGAAAATGTGGCATATACACACTAGGAATACTAATCAGCTGCAAAGAAAAATGAAATAACTTTGCGGGTAAACAGATGGAAGTAGAGAAGGTCAAATTGAGACAGGAAACCCAGACCCAGAACGACAAACATCGTAAGGTCTCTCTTAATGGAGGCTCCTAGCTCCAAATCTTCAGATGTGAATACGTAGCCTATAGGAACTACAGAAACAAGGAAAGTAAAACAGAACCATTGCCAAGAGAGGGAAGTAGGGGTACAATAGAGAGGGGATTAGCAAGGTACCAGAGAAATGGGAGGGGGAATCCCTAGGGTAGGTTAGGGGAGTAAATACAGAAGAAGGTGGGAGGGGGCTAAAGGAACAGCAGGAGTGATGGGGAAATGGGAAAAGCAGGCTCTTTAGGGACTGAAGATGGAGGAATATACAGAAGAAGGAGGGGGTGGGTAATGTAATAGTAAGGACATCTAGCCAGGNAGTGATGGTGCACACCTTTAATCCCAGCATTCAGGAGGCAGAGGCAGGCAGATCTCTGTGAGTTTGAGGCCAGCCTGGTCTACAGAGCGAGTTCCAGGACAGCCAGAGCTACACAGAGAAACCCTGTCTTCAAAAACAAACAAACAAAAAAAAACAAAACAACAAAAAACTAACAAGGACATCTGAAAAAGCTACAAGGAATCGTACTATTATTTACAAAAACCCATAATACAAGAAGTTATGTGTATAGATATATATATTTTTTAATGAACTTTTCTCACCTGGACTTTTTGTGCTCTCTCCAAGAGGCAAAGACCACCTAACAAAAACCCCAATAGCATACAGGAAAAGTTCTCTTTTGAACTGTTGGGCAGGACTGTCCAAGAGACTCTCAAAACATATAGCCTATTGCTGTTACCCTTGGTTCTCCCCAAGAGGTGGAAGATGAGTCTGAAGACACCATGTACTGCAGAAACAGGGTCCAGAGACCCATGAGCTGGAACAGATCTGAAGGGCCCCTCCCTGATAACTAGCTTTCATGGTACCAGAAGGCAGTATGCAAGCTTCCAAGGGAGGGAGGCAGCCAACAGTCCTACCCAGCTATGACACCTATNAGCCACATCAATGACCAGCATGGTATGATAACCCTAAAGGTACAGTAGTGGCACACATACCTTGGTAGTAACCAATAGCTCTCTAATTNGACTTGACAAGTTCAACCAGAGGGAAACCATGCCTGGCACTGGAAACCTAGCTAGCTAATCAGTGCTAATGAAGTCATGATTATTGGAAGAGAATCTACAAACACTAATTTACTAAACTAGCATAATCTCTATCAAAAACCTATAATCATTTGTCCTTATACCCACAGATAAGTGTATTTTTCATCTTCATCAAGAAACTTCTCTTCACAACACATAGAGACTATTAGAGAAAGCCACAAGCAATAAAAAAGCAGAATTGTGGAGACCAGTCCTGATGGACACATCTACAAAACACTCCTGCACCAAGGCTCTGGGGACATTGTGGAAGACGGGGAGGAAAGACTGTAAGAGCCAGAGGATCAGGGAGTCTGCTGTGGGACTGCGTCTCCTATTCATGTCAGAAGCTCCACCCAGACAGTCTCGCCAACATGACTGTCCAAACATGAGCTGAACAAGGATGACACCAATGGATATGCCAATCTAGACAGAGATCCCACGAGGCCTCAACCCTACAGAGAACTAGACAGATAACTGAGGATGACTAGAAATGGGAGGTGGTCTTCCCCAGANAAGTGCACACCCATTGCTTCAGTGCCAAATGGTCAGCCCTGAAAATACACATATAGGTAGCATTATACGGACCGAACAGGCTATATTTAGGAATACATATGTATATCCATATCCATATATGCATGCAAATAACAACTAGTAAAAAAAAAAAAAAAGACATGAATTTGAAGGAGAGCATGGAAGGGTATATAGGAGAGTTTGGAGGGGGAAATAAAAGGGAGAAAAATTGTAATTAAATTAAAGTTTCAAAAAACTTTTAAAGGAAAAAAGAAAAGAATAAAAATTCCTCAACTTAACCACCCAGAGTTAGCTTGTAACATTGTTTGGCATATATCCTGGCCACCTTCTACCATATTCATGCTTGTGTGTGTATNTTTTTAAATTAACAAATGTACCATGTTGTGCTTATATGATATCTTTTTATCATTTTTATTTTTACACATCTTGACAATTGATCCTGACCATATCTTCATGTCAATGTCATAATTGCTTCACAGTCTAAGGTATGGTTTTAAATGTAATATCATTACATATAACATTTTATACAATATTTGGCTTTTCCTCTTAGAACAAAATAGAATCATTAAGATCTGGGCATAGGCTGGGTGTCTAGGCTGACACGTAGGTGGGTGTTAACTGCATGGTAGCACACTCCTGTAGCCACACACTCTCCAGAGCTACAGTGATTGTCCTTTCCAGCATGGGCTAAGGGTCTGTGTCTCCAGGGACTTAACGCCTACATTTTTCACAGGCGGGCCTTTATTCGGTTCACAATGAAGGATAGAACGAATCATCTCAGTGGATAACTTGAGCTTCACAGAAATTTTACAAGAAACTGTAAAGGCAATACAGAGTCCATCTTAGGGCCACCACCTTAGACCACCTGCTGTACCTCAGTTCCAGGAAGGACCTCAGGAATGTGCTGTGGCAACTTGAAGAGATATAGGGCAGTAAAGTTTAACAAGATCCAGATACTCCTGTAGACATCCTGTCTGCAATTTATGGCCCTTGAAGCTACCTAGATAATCCTGCTGAGCAGTCCAGATAATCCTGTTCAGCAGGTTGTGGTTCCCTGCCAAAAGTCTAGCCTAATGGTTTCAAATGTGGGTTCGAGCCCAAAATCTAGACCAATAGTTTCAAAAAATCATCTTGCCCCATATCCCTTCTACCCAATCCCAAGTTGCCAGTTCCCTGCTTGCGGTTTTTCCCTATAAAAACCCTCTGCACCTGGGCTCATGGCTGCCACCNTATTTTCTTCCATCTGTCGTGTGGTGGCCCAGGTGTACCTGACAATAAAAGGACCCTTATGTGCTTGCATCAGAAACCGGCTGCTTGGTGGTCTCTGGGGGTTTCTCAAAAATGGGGTACAACAGAAACTTTTTGTAAAATTTTGAAGAGACAAAAAAAGAAAATAGGATAATGCAAATTATCCTATTATGCAAATATGTTCTGCAGTTAAAGTACACATAGTTCTGCTAGGTGTGGTGTTGCACACCTTTAATCCCAGCACTTGGGAAACAGAGTTCTGGGCCAGCCTGGTCTGCACAATGAGTTCCAGGCCAGCCAGGGCTACANAGNGATCTATCTAAAAAAGAAAGGAAAGAAAACAGGTTGATTTAGTCCACCTATTTCTTTCTTTTACTGGGGGAGGGTCAAACCTGGCAAGCAAAACCCTGACGTGCCATCATGTTCTTCTACTTAAATGCA
>LZPO01044194.1:1041913-1057139 GCA_001675575.1 Neotoma lepida
AAGAACTGGTTCTGTGGCCCTGAGGCCCTGGGTTTGAGCCCCAGAGCCACCAAAACACCCCTCTGTTCACTATGAGTGGTTGTGCTATCAATTCAGTATATGGTTGTATTTGTGTTTGGGGACTTTTGTCTGTTTTTGCTTACAGAGAGCAAATGANTGGGGGCAAAGTTTCATGGCAAGGCATGCTCACAGTAGGTCTGCCATTTCCACCGAGTTCTCTCTGCAGCACTCACGTTTACCTCCAGACTTCTGAAATATAACCAAGACTTATATGGTTTTCTATTGCTTTCCTAAAGAAGGCATAATAAAACCGTGCAAGCCCCTTGATTTAACCTCAGCTGCTCTAAACCCAATTCCTCACATCCCTTCCTATTGTTGAATAATTTGAGGTGCTGTGGCTTATTGCTGTACCTTCCTAAACAGATGTTGAGGGTACTAGTCTTTCTATCGTGACCAGTGCAGTGACACAGGTGACTGTCTTGGGGGGAGGCTACTTGAAGTGGGGTTGCTGGGTCAATACCCAGGAGTATCTGTCATTTTGCTAGGTACTGCCAAATTTCCTTACAGAGATAGTTTCTCCCCACTCTGCCACCCCAGACAGGGTTTCACTGTGTAGCCCTAGTTGTCCTGGCGGCCTTGAACTCACAGAAATCCACCTGCCTCTGCCTCCTGTGTGCTGGGATTAAAGGCGTGCACCACCATCTCCCGGCTAGCTTCAGATTTAAATCAATTTATTTTGTGTGTGTGGTTGTTTGGCCTACATGTGTATCTATGGACCATGTGCATGCAGTGCCCCTGGAGGCCAGAAGAGAGCACTGGATTCCCTGGAACTAGAGTTATAGTTGTTAGCTGTTATGTGGGTACTGGAAATTGACCCTAGGTCCTCTGCAAAAACAGTCAGTGCTCTTAACCACTGGGCATCTCTCTAGCCCCCAAGATGTATCANTTTGTATCACTCCCTGCTGTCTCCAGCAAAGCCTGAGATACTTACTCTGTAGCGAAAGGTGATGAGCCTCTCTGCTCTAGAGCATTGTGGTCCTTAACAGCCAGCCAGCGGAAATCCTGGGGGGAGTGGCGGGCAGTTTTTAGTGGTCAGCCGTGGGAGAGGCACAAGTCACTTCTGTTCACATTCTGTGGCTAGAACTCAGTCACACGGCCACATCTTTCAACAAGGATCTCTAGGAAACACTGACCGAGGGCTCAGCAGGTAGCACTTTGCAGCAATCTTTAACATTTATTCAATCTTTTTTGTTTTTAATTTTTNGTTATCACATATGTGTAGAGTGTGTGTGCACAGGTCAGAGGACAATTTTGTGAAGTTGGTTTTCTTCCTCCAACTCTCCATAGATTGCATAGCTATTTGGCAAACACCTTAACCTTCAAAGTCATCTCACTGGTTCTTTTCTGTATTTTGAGAGGGTCTCACTGTGCAGCCCAGCTTGGCCTTGACCGTGCTCCTCCTCCCTCAGCCTCCTGAAAGCTGAGNTTACAGATGTCTGCACTATTACTGGCCTGGGAATACTCTCAGCTGAATCCTTGCAAGTGTGCTGCAAGCCACAAAAATATTGTAGTAGGATTTCAGCTGATTATGACAAAGCTATACCTGGAAGAAGCCAAGGGCCTTCCAGAGGTAAAGCCGAGGCTTAAGGAGCCTTGGTGATATTTGGCTTTTGATTATTAGCCGTTTCCTGCTATGAGTTTCTCGTGTGCTATTGTAGCTTTTCCGTCTTTTATTGGGCACCATTTCCCCTCTACTAATGGAATATTTAGATAACCTTCTGCGCTGACAGCTCTGCACAGCCAGAACCCCAGTTCAAGCCTCCCTGTAATTATCGTCATTAGCAGCATCTGCCCAGGACCATCCCCAGAGGGATGAAAGTATCTTATCAGAGATACTTCTGTACTCTCTAGAACAGACTTAAGCATCCAAGGCCAAACGAAACAACACCTGTCTCCTAGGTCAGACAGATAGCTTTATTTCTTGTGCAATTTAGGGTAAGACCCTCCTTCCTTACAGCCTTACTAACTTTGTAGACCACTAACTTCTTACTTCTAGGAATGTAGACTGAGCACATAGATCCCCTTCTTGATATATTAACCCATCATTAGCTCTCAATTGACCTCCTCCTTTACCACTCCCATTTTGGGTTCTAAAAGAAAGCCTGACGGTCACTGCCTGAGGAAAATTCTTACCTGCCTTTATGACCCCATAAGAATTCAAGCCCAATGACCTTGCTCTGCCAGAGGATAGCTATTGCTTGGGTTTATAACTGAATACCTCAGAGACTAGAGGATGGAGAACTTAGAGGTATAAGGAGACTTAGAGGAAGATAGGACTGGAGAACTTGAGGACGAGATGGAAGATGAGGAAGAACCAGATGGGAAAGTACTAGATGGGTAAGAATAAGATGAGAAAGAAGGAGATGGGAGAGGAGCTAAGATGGGAAAGAACCAGATGGATGAGAACCTAGGTGGGGCAATGAGAGCAGAATAGAAGCTGTGTAAAGAGAGAACTTATCAGAAGAATAAAGTGTATGGACTAAGGAGTTTTGTATACATAGATTCATTTCATATCATCAAAGAATAAATTATCAGCTGGTTGTAGATTCTTCCTGGACCCTGAGAGGGGACTATCGAGGGGGTGGATCCCCCAAAGTCTCCATTACAAGTGCAAGCTTTTCTAAAAAGTTTTCACACATGAAAGGTAGTTTGGGTATAAAAATCTTCAGTAATAAGTTACCTCCTTGGGTCAATGCCCAGACTTACAGTACCAGGCATGGACTCCCTCCTTTAGGGTAGGCTTCAAATCCAGCATGGAGAAGCTGGTTATTCCTATAACACTGTGCCATTATTGCATGGGTGGGCACATCTTGCTTGGCAGGTTGGTTTTGATCTTCCAAATGGGGGAGACCATTGGTAACTTTTCTTGCCCAGCTGCCTGGATCACATCTTAGGGCACTTTGAAAATTAGCCAATGGGGAAGAAGTTTCCAGCTCAGTTCTAGCTTGCTTTGAAAGTTGCAATCAATATGCATGGTGTCTTCCAGAGAGGCTTTATCCTCTAGTTCTGGTGAGCAACTGACAAGAGCCTGTATTGCTCTAAAGGGCTCTGGGGCCTCCCTGATCAGATCCTGTGATGGCTAAAGTTGTATTTTAAGTTTAAAATACTGTGCTTAAGAGATCTTTAAAACAAAAATGCCTCTAACCTGTAAGCCCCACTTGCCCAAGAGCAGATAACTTCCTGGAATGCTGGGGGCTGTTGTTCATGTAAGATGACAAGCTACACCTTCTCACTTCTGTGAACAAGCTTGATTGCCCCAACTGCACAGAATGTGCTTGATTTCACACAGGCAGGAAGAATGTCAGGATGTATGTTTGCCCCTGATTGGATGAAAGTGGAAAGTANATAGCCTTGGGAGTTTTGCCTTTACAAGCCCCTAATCTAATTTGTAGCTATACTATGGGAATCCCGGGTATGGACCTGGAGAGTGTCCATTCTCCTGGCCAGTATTTAATAAAACCTGCTTCAAATTTGGCTCAAAAATTGTAGTCGTGGTCTTATTCTCTTCAGGGNGATTTACAATCCCATGATGGTGTCCCACACCCAGCACCAAGGGGGTTATTTAGTGACCCTCTGCTTGGAGCATAGCATTACCCATGCAGAGTGTCTGCCTGCAATCACTTTTGCTTTTTTAATTGGGTTACAAGACAGTGTTCCACACAGCTTTTTGTACACCCCTTGGTTATCATCACTCACCCCTTGCCCCCTTGTTTCTGAGTCCCCCAGTGTCTCCCCTGCTTAAACCTTTCTGCCCCTAACACTTCCCTTTCCTTTTACCTGTGTTCTATTTCTTATCCCTGAAGGCACCACCCCTCTGCCCTCCAATGTCCACTTCCTACTTTCCTTTCTTCCACAAGCAAAAAACCAAGAGTGTCACAGTTAGGATTCACATATGAGAGAGACCACATGGCATGTGTCTTTCTGGAGCTGGATGACCTCACTCANTACAATTTTTTCCAGTTCCATTCATTCAGCTGCAGACTTCATGATTTTTTCTTAACAGCTGCATAAAATTAAATATACTTTCTTTTTATTAAACTTTTATTTTTAGTCNTATTTATGTGTTTGTGAGTGTATGCCTCATGTGTGGGGTTGCCTGAGGAGCTGGAGCCGGAGTTACAGGCAGTTTTGAACCACCCCATGTAGGTACTGAGAACCAAACCCAGGTCCTTTGGAAGAGCAGTAAGCGCCTCTAATTCTGAACCATACTCCTGGCCCTATGTACCACATTTTCGTTATCTATTCATCAGTTGACATCTAGGCTACTTCCATTTCTTAGTTACTGTGAACAGAACAGCAAAATAATCTTCTGACGCGCCCCTTGGGGCCACCCTGTGTGCTGACATAAAAGCCTCATTTTAAAGAAAAACTCCTCCCCTTCCTCTCTCTATTCCCAGGAGGCATGCACACCTCCGCTTTCCCTCCCTTCTCTTTCTTCGTCTCCCTCTTTCCTTTCCCCTCATCTATTATAATAAACTCTCCACGTGGATGCAGCGCCTGGATGTGAATGACTTTCCATGTGCTGCTGCCCCTGCTGCATCTGCCCNGCATGTTTTCACTCATGTGTAGGATACCCTGGCCTGGCCACCTGGGAGTCCCCCACCCATGCAAATTCATTACAGCAATGAATATGGATGTGCTGCTAAATGCTGTCCTCTAGTACACCATAACCCTTGCAAGCAGGAACACTGTGCTGTGGTTGCCTGCACAGGGCATGTGCAAGACCAACTGTTAACAGTCATGGATGGGGGTGGGCTCATAAGGTTCTACCCCTTCCTGCTGAACTACCGGTTATTGATAGGTTTTGGGGAGGGGGAGCCGTTGACCTCAGTTGTATACCCACTGCTGAGCCCACTAGGCTACAAAGGAAGCCATGGAAAGCCACGGTCACATAGGACAAAGCTAACAGATGAGACAGTGAGAAATAGTTTTGTAGGGGTAGACAAGGGTGGAGGGAGCTAGGAGGAGATGGAGGTGAGTGTAATCAGTATGCATTCAACTGTCAAAGAACAAAAAGAGCTTGTAAAAACCTTGATGCACAGTCTTTCGATTTCCTTCTGGAACTGAATAAAGAGACCTAAAACTGGATTGATTTTGCTTCTGAATTTTTGTTTCACAACCTTTTGGGGGGATTATAGCCCATTAGAAATTTAACCAGAAAAAAAATTCAGAATCTACATCTGAACCTGTAGACACATATACNTNTATGTATATACATATATATTTTTTACTTTATTTTTCAGAATGGAGTTATTTCTGGGGCCAATAGATACATTTGGTTTTTACTTTTCATTTTGAGACAGAGTCTCACTGGATGATCCAGGCAGTTCTTGAACATCTGATCCTCCTGATCCAGTTTCTGAGGGTCTGGGATTACAGGCCTATTCTACTAGGCCTGGCTAAATCTGTGTTTTTTGAGATTTTTAAAGAGATTTATTTTTTATGTACACTGGGGGTTTGTCTGTCTGTCTGTCTGTCTGTATGAGGGTGCCAGATTCCCTGGAACTGAGTTACAGATAGCTGTGAACTGCCATGTGGGTGCTGGAAATTAAACCCAGGTCCTTTGGAAGAACGGCCAACTGCTGAGCCATCTAACTGCTGAGCCATCTAACTAGCCCCTAAATCTGTATTTTTGAATGGTTCTAGTGTGATACTGCTTTGCTGATGCATACATGTGTACGTGTGTGTTATGCATGCTAAACACAATGGTGGCGGCTTGGGTAAGAGAATAGTCTCTATAGGACCAATTTGACCCCAGGCAATCCAACACTTGAGTTAGTAGGTTCATGGTGTCGTGTCCTTTAACACCTTTCTCTACCAGGCATAATGGTGAGCACCTAGAATCCCAGCACTTGGGGGCTGATCCAGCTGTAAGTCTGCAGGCAGCATACGGATCCAAGTACTATGTTAGCCAGGGTTACATAGCAGGACCCTATCTTAAAAAACAGACAAAAAAGAAAGCAAACTNCACTTTGCTTCTAACTTGTGTTCCTGCTGGCTCCGCCAGCTCTACCATNGTACCCACCTTCACATCTGCATTCCTTCCAATGGCGGAGAAGTGGGGAGTCCCTCCTAGAGACGGAAACTATCAGGNAGACAGCATGGCCCTGGAGGTCCCTCCCTTCATGCAGCTCCTTTTCTCTGCGTGGCTAGCACCTCCCACTGAGCTACACTCCCAGCAGGGAAGGTTATTTCAGCCCTGCTCAGCCTGTAACTTGACAGTCGTTAAGTCTGTTTTACTTTTGTTTTTCCAGACAGGGTTTTTCTGTGGAGCCCTGGCTGTCCTGGAACTCCCTCTGTAGACCAGGCTGGCCCTGAAAGAACTCACCGAGATCTGCCTGCTTCTGCCTCCTGAGTGCTGGGGTTAAAGGTGTGCATCACCATGCCCGATTTACATATTTTAAGCTTCCATTTGCATTGATATTTAAAGAGGGACAATTAGGAGAAAGATGGCTAACTCAGCAGTTCTCTACCCGTGGGTCGCAACCCTTGGGGGTTGTTGAAAGACTCTTTCACAGGGTCACCTAAGACCACTGGAAAACAGAGANTTACATTATGATTCGTAACAGTAGCAAAATTAGTTAGGAAGTAGCAACGAGATAATTTTGACTGTGGGTCACCACAACACGAGGAACTGTATACTAAAGGGTCACAGCGTTAGGAAGGTGAGAACCGCTGGTCTAGAGGAAGGGAGCCAGCCTCTGCCCTTGAGCTGCCTGACNTGTAGTCCTGCCTGGGCAGGCTGAGGTAGCAGCTCGGCTGGCAGTGCAGGCGTCCTCTATAGATCTGTACAAACTGCCATTCCACGGGGACCCAGCAGCGGCACACTTCCCACAAGCCCCCAGGCGAGACTGCAGCTACTGGCTGCACACTGACTCACCTAGCTGTGTCCCTCCCAAGAACTATGTGGACAGGGAGCTGCCCGGGTCCCGATGTCCAATTGCTGGTCCCCTAGGCCTTCAGCTGACACTCCCGGGAGACACACAATGCTCAGCAAATAAGACACCAGGACCAAGGATCTTGTTAGCTTGAATATATTTTTTTTCCTTTTTTTTTTTTGTGTGGCTTTTGAGCAGACAAGCTGTCACCTGGTCCCCAGTAGAGGAAACCGGCATTGCAGTCTGGTGGTGTCTTGGCTTCTTCACATAACCAGGACGTGGTCATCCTTCAGCGCAAAAGCCCTCATGGCACGTACCCTATTGAAATTCAGGACGGCTCCAATATTCTCTGTTTTTGTCATTTTTTAAAAATAAACGTTTTTAGATTTGTCCACAGAAGGCCACGGAGGCTCTTGGCTAGCGGAAGACAAGTCAGAACGGTCGCTGCACACTTGGGCTGCCACCTGCTCCAGGCTGGCAGTTGAAATGTTTTTTTTTTCAACTCATTTTTATTAAAAAAATAAAAAATGCTCCAACTATCAGTTTTACAAAATCTCTAAGGGAAACACAAGAGCAAGGTGCTGAGGTAAAAAACACCTGAGGTAGCTTTATTTGTGTGTTTTTCTCATTTTAAAAAAATCTGTAAATTTAACGCCCTGGGCCAACAACCTTGTATAAATTGCTATTTTCCTGCACTTTAAATTTTTAAAGAAAGAAATAATTTTACTAAATGTTGATGGCTTATATACCAAAATGTAAAAAGACAAAGTACATTCTTTCTTTATGGAGTTTTCCTTTGTTTGGTTGGCTGGTTGGTTTGGAGGGTTCCCGCTTTCCTCTTCTGAGACGCTAGGACAAGTGCCATCGACTCTTGTTCGCTTGACTAACCAAGTGTAAGCTGAAGCTGGTTCGTGTGTTTCGAGTTTGTTCCTTTTGTGTGATGTGATACTCAGAGCACTGCTTTGCCTGGGGGAAGGGTGTGCATAGATACGGGGGCAACAGAAAAGGATGAAGGGATTCAGAAGGATGGCGGACAAAGAGGAGGGAGGCACGCAGGGGAGGGAGAGGAACACAGAGAGAGAGAAATATATAGCAGTATGCAAAAAACCAGATTAAACCTGTGAAGCAGAGAAATGGGTGTATGGGACAAACAGGTGACAAGGGCCTGGGGCCCCTCCTCAGGGACGGTATCCCTTCTGTTGATAGACACAGGTGACCCACAACTGCCATTAAGTGTCCTTGACAAGATTTCCCTCCAAGTGAAGTTTGTGTGGGTGGCTCAAAGTTCCTTTCTATACCAAATGGACCTCACCCAAGACTTTATTCTTTGAAGTCTAGAAAAGCCTGCTTTCTCTTCAAAAAGAAAACAAAATTAATAATTGAGTAAAAATTGTAGTTAGTTGGGTTATTTGATATATTATTTCTAAAATATATTACCGCTGCAGGCACCCTGTGTAACCCACAGGCCACATATCTTAACATCTTTCCCCTTCTAATATGTACATACATGTACAGAAACAACTTCCCACAACAAACAAAAGGCTAATGGAGTTTGCTTTGCTTTGAACATGTTCACCTATGTTAGTTCAACTGAAAGGGACAGCGTCATGGGAGCTGAGGAGGGATCTGAGAAGATGGGCAGTGGATGGCTGTAAGCCTGCAGAAGTCAGGGGAAGCTGGGCGCAGGCCAAGTGGTGTTTCTGGGGAACCCGGGCCCTCCCTATGCCCTCCTGGATCCCAGGATGTGCAGGGGTCTGCAGGCCCTGGCTGCTCTGCAGACTTCTCACTCCTCAGGATGGTCTTTGGTTTGCTCCCGATCTGCTGGCTGTTTGGTCTCATCTCTCGGGTGTTGGGAGGGTTACATTCATCTGTTGTTTGCTGGCGCCTGTGGGGGCCTCACTTGCTGNGCTGTGAGGCGACTCCCTGAGGGTATTTCTGCTCCTGCTGCTTCACCTGTTGTACAATTTCCCTGATCTTGCGTTGTGCAGTCTGCAGCAGAGAGAGGGAGGGGAGGGCACAGGGAAGAGACAATCCCAGTTCTGGGGCCCCGCAGGAAACAGAGGGTCTGGGACTTGGGGAAGGAGAGTTAAGTGCAGACCAATCTCACTTCCCCCAGGCCCCTTACGACCACACATAGCAGCCAGGGGGCAGAGCTCCTCTCCATCTCACCAAGCCAGCAGGGTGCTAGGAGGCTGAACTAGCAGTTTCTAATTCACAATGAGCAGATGGCCAGGGAGCAGCAGTAGGGGTCAGTGATGGGGGTGGTGGGAGTGGAGGCCAAAGGCCCTGCCACTCACACCTGAGCTCTGCGCTGTGCCCTCTGCTCTCCCCGCTTTCCAGAGCACTAGAAAGATCAGGAAAGAGAAGAGACTACAGCCCTGACAAAGCCCTGAAGAACAGGAGTTCCAACCCTGAGCCACAGCTCCCCACAGGCTGAACTCCGCCACTGGCCCAGGCAGCAGTCACAGGAAGCTGGCCACAGGACAGCTGGGAGTCGGATACAAGCGTGAGACCACAGACCACCCTTCTCCCTCGGCTTACACGAGGNTCACAGATACCCTCTTCTAAAACCCGCCCAGCAAAAAGCATCAAGACAANTAGGCCACATATTAGGCCACAGGTCACTGCAGCACTGGCTTCTGTGAGTGCAAGGCAGCAGTGACGTGGTGTTCTGGGGAGACGCAGAAGAGAGTAACAATACTAGGTCCCTTTTGTTAGTATTCCAAACCACCCCTTGGGGACCTGCCCAGCATCCTGATGTCATCGTAAAGCCCCCTTTAAGAAAAAACTCCCTCTTTGCTCTCTCTCTCCCCCCTCGCCAGAGGTAGAGTGCATGCTCCTCTTTCTCTCTCCCTCTCCCTTTAATAATAAACTTTCCATGTGGACATGTGTCTGCATGGTGTAACTTCACTGCTGCACGAGTCTGCACGGTGTGTGTCTCCCTCACCCACCAGGACACCTCGGCCCAACCTGACAAGGCCTNTCTGTATCATAACCCCTTTGTGAAGTAGTTAACTTCCCACAGTGAAACTTGGCCACCTGGCTGCTCTTGCTGGGGGCTTGCTAGACATGTGGCTCCTCAGAGGAAGGCGGGAGGGCAAGCATGCTAAGCTTCCAACCGGAGCGTGCTAGGAGCCTTGTACCATCAGTTTCCAGTCCCCAAGGTCAGGGGGCCAGGGAAGGCTGTGTGTGTTGTGTGGTGGTCGGGAGGGGCTCAAGCACGTGGCCACTTGACACAAATACAATATGTGAACTAGTGGAAAGAGCTGGGCAGGAGGCAGGACCCTCACAGAATAGTACCTGGCTAGCAAAAAAATGCCCAATAATTCAGGACCCTCACAGAATAGTACCTGGCTAGCAAAAAAATGCCCGATAATTCTGACGATCACTTCTTCATTTTCATCTGGCGTTTGGTCACGAGGCACGATAACTTCTGCGCTTGTCAAGTTCTGTAGCTCATTTACCTGGAAAGGCAGAGAAGGAAGTGAGTGAGGCGAGTATAAGCTCCCNGACCCCCCAATAAAGCCAATACTTCGGCTGTGGAGGGAGAGACCAGGGAAGCGGAACTCTCTTTCCTTTCTCCCGTGGGTTTGGGCTTCAAAAGGCTGATTGACAGAGAAATGGAGTGTAGCNCTGACTCCACAGGGCTGTTTCTCAGGCTGAATGCTCTAATTCTGCAGACATGAGTGGGGACTCCCAGTAAGAGCCCAGGTTAGCACTTCTGGACCTGTTTCCTGGCTGCTGGCCAGGAGCTATGGCCTCCTCTTGTCTGACTCAGAATAGATCCACCAACTTCCTTCTCCTCCCTCTCCCCTACCCTTCCTCCCTTTCCTTCTCCAGGACAAGGTTAGCCTTGAACTTGCTGTCTAGGCAAGGATGACCAGGCACTTCTATCCTCTCTCCATTTCCTGAGTGCTGGGTCCTGCCTGCCCTGCCCCTTGGCATGAGTGCTGGGTCCTGCCTGCCCTTTGGCATGATGCTCAGCTCACAGGCAGGGTAAGGGGACCAGAGGGGCAGCTAACCACACTGGGGATAGAGAGAATTCAGTGACTGTTCTAGTCTGTCTCCAACATTTCGAGTCTGCCGAGCAGTCAGTGTGCGTACCTGGGNTTTGGACTGCACCTGTAGATCCAGGCCAGCTATATTCTTGTGTGTGACTCACTCCATCTAGAACCTGAGCTCCTCACCTCAGTTCCTGCCACTCAATGACGTCACTTCATCATCACAGGCCAAGAACTGCTCCAGTCACCTCCTCACAAGTGAGAAAGCCAGATTCTGTGTCCAACAGATAACCTAGTGATGTCTGNGATTAATACTCTTCTCTGGGGGGCTGAAAGTTGANCCCAGGGTCCCATACTTGATAAGTACATGTTCTACCGCTGAATTATGCCTCCAGCCCTGGGATTCAGGTGACATGTGTTACTGATACCTTCAGACTGAACACATAAATTACATTTTCTCACCCTATTGCTGAGCCAACTCCCCTAGACCAGATGGCCAGACTTGAGAAAGAACTAGAAAATGGCAAGTACAGTAGGGAGAACGAGAGGGCCCCAGGAGACTGTCGGCAAGAGCGAGTACAGCNCAGAGTTGCAGCCTCTGAACTTGGAAACCAGGTAGAGAGTGGTCTCAAATGGGTTCTATCTGCTACATGTGCATGTGAGGGGAAGGGTGGGATAGGAGATGGCCTTGTTGTCTTTGGATACAAACAGGGCTGGGTGGCACAGTGCTCAGGAACAGGGTGGGCTTGACACCACGGGACTGGGCCCTTAGTGCTGGAGCCCTGCTGATGACCTTTNTGCCCTTGGAATCCCCATGCCTCATCCATCCTGTGAGTGTCAGAACCCAAGTGTGTCAGCCCATGGCCCTCACACATGTTGAGAGCTAGCAAAGGAGTAGGGAGGATCTGGGGGAAATCAGGCAGGGCCAGGACAGGGAACTCATCTGGGTGAAGGGAGTCGGGAGCCAACTTACGGTTTTCCCCCCTTTGCCGATCACCCGGCCAGCTGTGGACGAGGGAACTCGGATGTGGGCTTCCAGCTTCACCTCTTCTTTGGGGTTGAAGAAGTTTTCTTCCTTCAGCTTCCCAAAGATCCGTCCCTGAGCCTGAGAACAAGATGACTGGTGATCGGGCCACTTTGTCAGTGCTGTGCAGTCTCAGTGACGGACGTGTGGTCTTCCCTCCGGGCACTGGGCAGCTACACACCCAACTCACTTCTTACAGAGCCGGAGTGTCCATGCACCGAACAACCACTCTCTACCATCTGTACACACCGCCGAGCCTCATGATTTGCAAGTGACTACTTCCTCTAGGGAATGTGTGTGTCTAGGCTGGGGCAACTGGTGAGCTACCAACACGGCACCCTTGTTTTCACATGCCCAGTGCCTTAAGTGTTTGGCTGAGTTTGTTTAAGGCATCTTTATCTCCCCCTCCACTGTATGCTCAGTTCCCTGGTTACTGAAGGAGGTGAGCAGGTGGTGACAGGATTTGCTAAGTCTCAACATGCCCCTGCTTTTGTGGTGCTGAGAATCAAACTCATGGCCTTGCACATGCTAGCAAAGTCATCATCTCATCATGTACTTGGTAGTTAGTATGTTGTGGGACCATCGCCACTATCCAAAATATTCTGGTCTACCCCATTACCCAATGGTGGCATAAACCCATAATCCCAGTTTCTCAGGCAGCTAAGGGAAAGAACTGCAGGTTAAGGCCAACCTGAGCAATTTAGTGAGACCCTGAATCAAAATTTAAAAAAGAGGACTAGGAATGTGGCTCAGTGGCCGAGTGCTTGCTGCCTCCTATGTGTGAGGCCCTGGGCTCAGTCCCCAGGACTGCCCGGCACTCTCAACCACCACCATACTGTTCAGCAGCTGGCCTCCACCAGCCTACTGTCTTCTCTGTGGTTTGCTACTGGACACTTTATGTACATGGAACCATGGCCTACATGCTCTTATTTCTCTAGGTTCATCCCTTTGTAGCATGCATTGGATAAATCACTCTGTTTTGTGGCAAAGTAAGATTCCCTTGTGTGGACATACCACATTTTGTTTGTTCATTTCCAAGTTTTTGGTTCCCTGTGATTTTCATTGTAAGAGCTGAACTTTTATAAATTAAAACACATTTCTGACTTCTTGAAATTCAAGTTTTAATGTTCCTAGAGGAAGAACATCAGACACAAAACCATGCTCCTCACAAAAGAACTCTCTCTCCCCAATGTTGCTAGAATTCCCTCACACACTACCAGAACTTCCATGACATAAGGCTTCTCCTCTGCACTCATGTTAACGCCCTCAGCTGGAGAAGCCCAAGACGGCCACCCAATCAGAGACATGCTGGAGGCACTGCCATCCCACCTGGGTACCAACAGACAGCCCGCCTTTCCATGCAGAAAAGACAGAGCACAGAGGAGAAACGAGGAACCAGGCACAAGTCTGACCCGTGAGCAGTGGAAGGGGAAATGGACACTAGGCTGGCAAAGAAGCACCCCAACTCCTCTGGGCTATCTGCCCTGCACCCAGAGCCTGCAGGGCCAGCACGGTCTTTGGCACTAACCTTGAACTGGGCTTCAGGTGGCCCTGTGATGATGACCATTCTTTCACTGACATCCGGACCTTCTGCTGGAGCTATCTGCGGTTTGAGAAAAGAACATGCTGATGACAAGATCCTCTGTCTGTCTAAGAGCATGCTGACANCAGCTGATGACAAGGCCCCTGCCTCTGAGCTCCATACACAGTGCTACCCCCGCCCTGGGTCTTAGGAAGTCATGACCATAATTCTCAGTATCAAATATGGGTCTTTGGCTACCCAGGGCCAGTAGTTACTGCCTGTCCCTGCAGTGAGCACCCTTCCAGCAACCTGCCTCTTCCCCCAGCCAAGACCTATGAGATACAGGATCTGCCAACCCCCAGGTCCTCAAGGGAAGAAAAGGTTAGTCCACAATGCTGTCCAATTGTATCTAGCTGCTTCCCGCCATGAAGAAAATGGACTGAACCTTTGAACTGTAAGAAAGCCCCAATTGAATGCTTTCTTTTATAAGAGCTGCTGTGGTGGTCATGATGTCTCGTCAAAGCAACAGAACACGTACTGAGACAGAAGTTGGTACCAGGGAGTGGGGTATTGTTGTGACCATGCTGCTTGTGGTGGAATGTGGACTTTGGAACTTTGGATTAGGAAAGCAGTTGAATGCTTTAAGCAGGGCTTAAAGAGCCACTATTAGGAGGAGCATGAAAGACAGTGTTGAAGGCAATTTGAATTGTGGGGTCCCAGCTCAAGAAGGTTCTGAGGGAAAGAATATTAGTACTGTCTCTTATACACATCTAGATGTGTATAAGAGACAGGTTCTGAGGGAAAGAATATTAGTAAATGGTCTAGAGACCATTCTTGTGATACTTGGCAAAAAAATGGTTGTTTTCTGCCCCGCCCAAAAAAAATCTGCCTGAGGCTAAATTGAAGAGTTTTGGATTAATGGCATTGGCAGAGATTTCAAGACAGCCTAGTATTGACTCTGTCTTGTGGTTATTAGCGGTCACTCTCATGCAGATCTATAATGAAAAGGAGCAAGCTGAGCAAGCAAAAATACAAAAGGTGCAGTTTGAGGAGGAAAGGAGCCCCAGGAAGTGTAACCGAGCTAAGTCNTGTACTCAGGGAGATAAAAAGTTTAAAGTAAAGTTTGATGCTAGAGGGAATAAAGGGAGCTAACCTCAGGGCAAGACCCACCCAGCTAAGCTTCCAACCGGTGGAAAGGAATTAAAGAAAAACTTAAGCAGTGAAGGAAACCATCGAAAACAGAACGCTGATGAAAATGTAATTGAAGGAGGGGGCCATGTTCCAGCCCCAGCAAGCAGCAGAACTTGGCAGCTTTGGCCATGTGGTTCTGGATTTAGAGTAAAGGATACAAGTCAGGTGTTGTGGANTCTNCCTCCGTGACTAAGAAAAGCTACAGAGACCAAGGCATGTGCTAGGGCCCAAAGAGGCCATTGTGTGACACTGTGGAAGTGACACCTGGATTTCATTAGAGACCCCAAGATGTTAGAGATGCCAGAGTCATGGGGTACCTGCCAAGGAGAGTACCTACTCATGGGGAGTGGAACTCTCTCAAGAGTGTGCTGCAGTCAACAAAGCTGAAAGGAGTTGGAGGTCTGAAGAACACTTTAACATCAGACATGGAGATGCAGAGTTTGGAGTTTGTCCAGCTGGTTTTTAGTCTTGCTTTGATTCAGTACTTCCTCACTATGCTCCCTTTCATCCTTTTTGGAATGGTAAAGTATATTCTGGGCCATTGTATGTT
>LZPO01044194.1:1057295-1076089 GCA_001675575.1 Neotoma lepida
TTGTGCCTTTCCTGGAACTCACTCTGTAGCCCAGGCTGGCCTAGAACTCACAGAGATCCACCTGCCTCTGCCTCCCGAGTGCTGGGATTAAAGGCGTGCGCCACCACCGCCTGGCTTGTCATGCATTTCAGAAGACACTTTGAACTTTGGAATTTTAAACAGTGTTGAGACTGTTATAGACCATGGGGACTTCTGAAGTTGGACTGACTGCAGTTTTGCATTATGTTATGGCTACAAGCCTATGGGGGCCAGGGAGTGGAATGTGCTGGCTGAAATAAGAATGGCCTCCAGAGGTTCACATTGAGTGTCTAGGGAGTGGCACATTGGCAGAACACCGACTAAGACAAGGTCTTTATTGCATTTTCCTCCCAGCACATTCTGACTTGTTTAAACAAATCTTTAGAGGAGGAAGAAGAGGAAGAGGAAAAATGAGGAGAAGGTGACAACAAAATTGAGCTGGACCTGGCAGTTCATGTCAGTAGTTCCAGCTACTGAGGAGGCCGAGACAGGAGGGTCATTCGAGACAGATGTTAGAGGTTAGCTTGACAACACACACACAAGACTCTCACCTCACAAACAAAACAAATAAATTAAAACTCAGTCATCAAACCGTGGCAAAATTAAACATAATTCCAAGTCAATCAAATTAACAGGAAGCACATCAGGAACATAAGGGTGAGCCAGGAGCTACAGGTGAGGTGAGCACACAAGGCATCGTGCAAGGCCCGGCACAATTCTCAACTCNGCTTCCTTAGAGCATTTACACAGCTGAGCTTAGGGACAACAGTGTGAACCACACTCAGGAGGTGGAAGCAGGAGATCAGGACTTCAGGGTCCTCACAGGCTCCACAGGTAAGCTTGCAGTTAGCCCAGGCTATGAGACCATGTCTCAAGCAAGCAATCAAACAAACAAAATAAACAAACATAGTCCAGCAAGGTGCAACTCTTTCCCAATAGCACTGTAGTCCTCATTCTGCACAATTCAGAATGTTCTGCCTTTTGTTTTTCTCCCGTCGTACTTGCTGCAGGAGAAACTCCAGCTCTTACGGGGAAAGTGTAAGTATTCTCTCTCTCCAAGTCATGAGACTTGGTTTCATAATTCGGGATTGTCTCATGGTAGCAAATTATCTTCCACAGCAATGGGAAGTGTTGCCCAAAGTGTTCAGCATCTCAGATCTGACAGCTGGGCTTGAAGCAGGCCCGTGGCAAACAATCCCTGACAACTGAGGGAGGCAGAATCTGGGGCTAACTACACCCACATCTGCACACATCAATTTTCAAGCCAAGAGGCCTTCCCTAGCCTTCTGCTCAGTCCTGGCTTCTTAGCAGGTGATGCCATCAGCTCTTGTCTGCCTATGATTTTATTAGCACTTTCCAGAAAGTTCTGCATTCAGTTTGTTTTCTCGTAGTCTGTAAGTCCTTGAAGCATGGACTAATAGAAGCACCGATGTGTTGAGTGCTAACCACAAACGATCATTCCACTGGAGCGCATCCCCCTCAGCTCGGGGGAAAAAAATCTTCAGCCTTCTTTTATCTTCTTGGAAAGAGGGGACAACGCCAATCCTCAGGGGAGCCAGTATGGTCAGTACTAGTATCTTTCTTCTTCTTCTTTTTTTTTTCTTTTTTTTTTTTGAGACAGGGTTTCTCTGCGTAGCTTTGGCGCCTTTCCTGGAACTCACTCGGTAGCCCAGGCTGGCCTCGAACTCACAGAGATCCGCCCGCCTGCCTCTGCCTCCCGAGTGCTGGGATTAAAGGCGTGTGCCACCACCGCCCGGCTAGTATCTTTCTTCTAATGGAGTTGTTTGGTTGAACAGGAAAGGACTAAGATGAAGAATGGAGCAGACAGGAAGGGTCCTGGAAACACATTCTGCAGATTCTGTCTCTGGNTGGTGTAAGAACTGTCTGGCACTGACCAGAGGAGGACCATGGGGAAAGGCAGCTGGCAGCAATAATCTTACCTTGATGGAGGCACCAGCAAATCGAGCCAGCTGTTTAATGTGCGCCCCCTTTTTCCCGATGATAGCACCCACAGCCTGGGTTGGGATGAAGAGATTCACAGTCTCTTGCTCTGGGTACTGGAAAAGAACATGTACACACTGTTACACTCACCTGGCACCTCACGGCCCAGCCAAGTACCTTAAGAGTATGGGAAGGCCTCACTACCTGGGGAGATGGCTGAAAAGGCACGGTCGATCTTTGTGTGGCCTGGTGCCCCCCCTACGTGAACCCAAGCGGGATTGCATGAGCCTGTGTTTCCTGGGCACGAGCAGCCGCCTGTTCCTGGGTTCTCTGACACACAGATTTGATACACGTTTCCTGTGCCTTCATCTAAGAACCGAGATGGTTGTGATGGCTCAGTGGGCTTTGTCACGCAAGCCTGATGGCCTGAGTTTGATCCCTAGAACCCATGTAGGGAGGAGACAACTTCTGAAAGTTGGCCTGGCCAGCCAAACACACCTGCCCACAGACAGAGGGAAAGCTGTCCAGTCCATCCTGTAGCTAGGAATATCATTTCACAACTCATCGTGTTGTGCCCAGGCCCCATGGCAAGTACCCAGGGAAGTAGGCAAGCCATCTCTCCCTGGAAACCCCCCGAGGAAAGACAGAGGCTCTTAGGCCAGGCTGCTAATGGCTCTTGTGGGAATGATGTGTCTTCAGGGTTAGACTCTGATTAAAGAACACTGATTAAAAAAAAAAGTGTGGTGTGGTGTACACCTATGCACATGTTCATGTGTATATATACAAGTTGGAGGTCAAAGAATCCTACGGAACCTGGCCAGTGAGATCCAGGGGTCCTGCTACTACTTCCTCAGCACTAGGAGCACCCCACAACACCTGGCTTTTATGTGGGTGCTTAGAATTTGAACTCAGGTCTGCATGTTTGTATGACAAGTACTTTGCCAACTGAGCCACATCCCTTGTCTACTAGAAACTTTTCTTTAGCTTATTAATATTTGCTAACTGGTTTTGTGTTAATATATTTTAAAAAGTGTGTGTGTGTGTGTGTGTATGTGTACTTAAGTGCAGGTGCCTACAAAAGCTAGAGACACTGGATCCCCTGGAGTTACACGTGACCGTGAGTCACCTGATGTGGGTGCTAGCAACTCCAGTCCTCTGGAAGAGCAGTGTGCACTCTTTATGACTGAGCTGGAGCTCTCGTCTTTCTGTTCTTTAAGGAAGGATTTTACTGTGTAGCTTAGGCTGGCACGAAACTCACTACACAGCACAGGCTGGCCTCCCACTCTCAACCCTCCCTCCTCCCACTCCAGGATCACCTAAGAGGCCGCATGGTTGAGGAGGCTCCCCAACACCGAGTGTGAAGCAGGGTGACTTGGTGCTTACACTCTTAGCTGTATCCTTCTGGGACAGCCTAGAGCCACAGCAGAGAACATTTACACTGTGACCATTCACTGGCCTGTTCATCAGGGGCTAAGCGGGGCCAGCTGTGGAGCAGGAAGAACGGTGGCTGGGGCAGGTCTGAGGGGCACTTACGGAGTGATGATGTGGGAACGGGCCGAAATGGTGATGAGGGTACAGACTGGAGAAGTATCCGGAGTGGGTCTGCATATTAACGAGACGGTCAGTGAGTCAGGTGTCTATTTCCATGCGGCACACGTGCTGTGAGCCAACACCACTGTCACATCTACANATTTGTACCTTTGTGTTTCTCTGAGCCCCTGACAAGGTGTCACCTGGTTGCAACAGGCCCCGGGGTTGCAGCTTCTAAGATGAGCCTTGCTCTCTAGGAATTCAGCCCACTCCCACTGCTCAGACCTGCCTTCTGGTGAAGACAGGGCTAGTGGCTCCTATTTTATGGGGGAATTACAAGTTGTGTATTCCAAGTAACAGAGAATACTGGGGACAGAAGCCAAAAGTTATTCAGAACAAGCCAATGTGATCTCGGGAAGACAGAACAGTTATCTGCACCAGAGATTTCCAGAAGGAACAGAAATTCGGTGTAGAGAGACTGAAAGTGACAGTTAAAGAAAGGAACCAGACAGATGAAGGAATTGTGTGCAAATGTGGAGAGAGGAGAAGCAGGAGGACAGATGTGGACTCATGACGCAGAGCTAGCTAGCTATGAAGAAAACTGAAGTTCAAATACTTTTTGATTGAATACCTACAGTGCAGCAGGGACTATGGNATTTTATATCTAATAATAAATTCTTAACTCTCACAGTGGTGCTGTGAGACAGAAACATATCCAAGCTCATGTTCTTATGTGTAGGACACTTACTAAAGTGAGCAAAGCTGTGTTAATTATGTTTTACATAAGGTAAAGGAAACAGTATTACCACTGTTACCACCAGCAAGATGGTGGCAGGTGCGGAGGACCAAGGCACACAGCCCTGCCAGACACAGGGAGATAGGGATAAAGCTTGGAGCTCGAGGATAGCTGCGGGTCCTGAACACATTTCAGGGTGATGTGCATGTTTTCCACCATCCAATCTCCAGCTAGACTCAGCTCCAAATTAAGACTCACTTAGGATTCCTTACCAACAAAACCAATTGTTCTTTTGAGCTCGGAGAGCAAAGACGGNGTTATCAGCACATGGCAGTACTTCCCAGGTTCTAGAGATGGGCCACACACCTGCAGCCTGCTTGAACTGAAGAGACTGCAGTGCTGCCTCTGCCCACCAGGGGGTGCCACCAGACCAGGTCTCAGGGAAGCCTCTTTTTGAAAACTCTGGGGAGCACAGGAACTCCAGTCCTTTCTCTGTGCAGGTCCCCATTCAGGGTGTGGCTGGTAGGCACAGGGGAGACAATTCCTGCTGCTTTTTCACTCAAGACTCCAACCAGGGGAAATGGGGCCTCTGCCTGCCTCTGGCCCAAAGCACCATTCCTTCAGCTCCCACAGCAAAAGTGATTCCTATAAATTGTGATTCTAACACCTATGCAAGGCCAAGAACAGATCCAGAGCACAGCTTGTATTTCAGTCCTCGGAGTCCTAACATGAACACTGCTCAAATCAGTCCCATCATAAGACAAAGAAGAGATTTTTAAATTAGCTGTAAAATGGTGATCCTTAAGTCAGAGGTGCAGGACTGCTAGGATAGAATTCTTTCTCAGCAGTCAGGAAGTCATTTCTAGCTGAGACTCGGACCTATGCAAGTCTGAATCTCTAGCTCTTTTACAAAGTGGACCATTTTTTCAAAGCTTTCTGAGTCCACCTGTAGTCACAAATGCCTATTATCTGATTGTATTTCGCCATCCACTCATTCACTCTAAAGCTTTGGAGCACCCATGGGGGAGACCTTATTTTAGAGACAGGAACATGTGTGAGACAAATGCAAAAAAGAACTTCAGAGAAGTCTTAAGACATTGACCACAAAGATGGAATGAATGAGCAGCCCAGGGGCAGCAAGTCCACCTGGACATTGTGAGACTCTGAGACCAAGACCACACATGGCCCTGGGCAAGAAGTATGTGGAGCAGCGGGATTTGTAGAAGGTCAGGCCAGGACAGGTTGGCCTCTTTGTAATCTAGACAGAAGGCTAGCATGGTGAATACAAGGGCATTTGGAAGGGCATAAGGAGGCGGCGGGGGTTGAGATCATGTCTTGCAGACCTGGTCCAGATGTGGACTGACCTCAAGTACACCTGTGAGCCAGAGTGTGGGCGGTTTCAAGGAGTGTAAATGAGTATTTATTTACAATGAAGTCGGTGTCTATCAGTGTTCTTTTCTCTTTCCCAACTCCCCAAGCTTAGGTGGAGTTGACGGCATCCAACAGAAAGGGGTTTTCAAACTGTTTCCTCTAGTGACCCGAGGAAAGCAGGATACAGTCACTGCCCAAAGGGCCAAGTAAGTAACTTGTCAGTAAGCANCTTCCTCTTGATACTGGGTTCACTGGCTCAATCCTTGTATGAGGGAGAAGATAGCTAGTTTTTTATTAAAAAGCCTTAGCACAGTATGTGCATGTGGGGGAGGGGAAGGTGGCAGCTAGGTGTGTCCCACTAGGAGACAGTGGGAGGAGGATTTCTTCATACGATGGCCCATTAAAAGTTCCCAGTTTGACTCTGCTGGTGGGCAGTCACATTTGTGACAACTTGCAGGAGTCACCTACTTTCCTGGAAGAACTGCAGAGTCCAAGGTACAGTCAAGAGACGGGCTGACACCAGAGTTAGGAGGTCTCTTCAAGCAGAAGAAACCAGAGACCATTATGAACAGTGAGAAAGGAGTACAGGAGGCCCAGGCCAGGCTTATGTATTATACTCAAATGTTTCAATAGCGCTGATGTGATGGCAAACTCAGACCCAGCTCAAAAGATAGCGACGAGGAACCAGCAACATGGGCCCAGGACAGGCAAGGACTTGGACAGTTTTCCAAGGTTAGGAAATTCAGTGTTTTGTTCCAGACTGTCAAAGTGTCTCTGTCTCCAGCAGTTTATCCACTCTGGGTTCTCTTGGGACAACTGGGGGAGAGGGTGCAGGGGGGCTAGAAACTATGAAGCAAGAACGAGAAGCAAAACAAACCTGGCCCTTTGTCTGACTCTGCAGCCTGAGATTTTCCCTCCATACATCGTTACATGCAAGTATTNATTGCAAGGAGTCATTGGTCTGGTTTGAGGCCCCTGGTTTCTACGACACTATTGATGCTGAGTCCTCACTAGAATCCCTCCTCTTGGTTGTCCTGTTGTTGCCCTGTGTTGTGGAGATCCTGCAGCTTTGGGTCTNTGGGTCAGGTTCCTCCACAAGCTTCAGAAGATCATAGATGGGGTGGATGTTGGGGTGGGCCAACTCATAGCCCTGGTTCTGGGCCTGGGTAGTTGCAGGGTTGGTCAGCCTACCAGCTCTCCTTTGTCCTCACCACCAGGGTGAGCTCTCCTGTATTGTCCTGCTGAGTTCACCCCTGGCAGTGATGAGTAAGGGGCGGGGCCAGTGCTCCAGGCTTTCAAGTCCTCCCACACCTACTCCTTCAGGGCCAGTTCTAGCGGGTTGCCCAGGCATGAGTGCTGCAGCTGATGGGGGGGGGGCAGGGACAGCTCTCCCATCTGCCTCAAGTGTTGATGGGCNGGGGTGGAGGGGACTGGGGGAGGGCATCTCTCCCCCACCCATGCCACCTCATGGCAGATAGTAATGGGGACAGCTCTCCCATGCTCACAACTACTGGGCTGGCTCACCCACACCTCTGCCAACAGGATTGGTACAGCCTGAGCTCTTAACCACTTTTCAGTGAGGTCAGGGGGAGTCTCAGGAGAACACTGTCAATAAACTTCCCTAAGGATTCATTAATATATCCTCTCAAGTTAACTTAAATACATGAAAGTACAATTAAATCTCATTAGGCATGTATAGGAATCAGTGTGCGCGTGTGGCGGGGGTAGGAGAGATGGCTTAGCGGTTAAGACCACTGGCTGCTCTTCCAGAGGACCTGGGTTCAATTCTAGCACCCACANGACAGCTCACAACTGTCTAACTCCAGTTCCAGGGNATCTGACACCCTCACATTAATGCACATAAAATGAAATTAAAAAAAGAAATGAATGGGGAGAGAGGGCAGCACAGCCAATCAATAGGCCCAGTGAACAAGTTCTGAAAGAAAGCAAGACCCCAGAGAATGCAGGAGACAGCCACAATGTAATAATGAAAGGAAACCCTTATCTACCTATAGATTTAACAAAAGTCCCTAGCAGGAGACTGGGCCTGTGCTGAATTGGTAAGAACCTGTGAAAGGCAACCAAGCCAGGGCTCAGTGCTCAGCACTGCATGAACCAGGCGTGGTGTCCCATGCCTGTCACCAGAGCACTGAGAGGTGAGGTAGCAAAGCAGAAGCTGACGTTNGTCCTTGGCTACACCGGGAGTTTGAGGCCAGCCNGGAATACAGGGCACTGTCACCAGCAAATAAATAAGTAAGCAGAAAACGTAAAAGTGAAAGTCTGCAAATCTTATTAAGAAAATAAGAGTCAGCCGGGCAGTAGTGGTTCACACCTTTAATCCCAGTACTTGGGAGGCAGAGGCAGGTAGATCTCTGCTGTGAAATGTCTTTCTGTATGCTGTGAATGTGTTGCTCTGATTNGTTGATAAATAAAGCTGCATTGGCCTATAGCAGGGCAGGATGGAGCCAAGTGGGAAAATCCCAGAGAGACAGTGGGAGGAGAGAGGAGAGGCTGCTAGCTGCCACCATGAGAAGCAAGATGTAAAGTACCNGTGAGCCACAAGGCAAAGTGTAGATTTATAAAAATGGGTTAATTTAAGATGTAAGAGCTAGCTAATGAGAAGCCTGAGCCATTAGGCCATATAGTGTGAAAATAATATTAAGTCTCTGAGTGATTATATTAAAAGCGGCTGCGGGGCTGCAGGAGCCAGGCAGGATACAGAGAAAACTTCCAGCTANAGATCTCTGTGAGTTCACAGCCAGCCTGGTCTACAAAGTGAGTTATAGGCCAGCCAAGGCTACACAAAGAAACCCTGTCTTGAAAAAAAATCAACAAAATATATATAAACATATAATATTAGGAATCAAAAGAGACAAATGACCACAAGGTCAGACATTTTAAAATGGAAACAATCTGTTATGCACAACTTCATGGTGTTGTATCTAAAATAGAGATGAAATGAACTTTTGCCCTCNTGCTGGAGAGCAAACCCAGGGCTCTGCACATGACAGGCAAGCAGCCCTCCACTGAGTTTCAACCCAACAACTGATATGGACATTTTATACAAATTACAAACTAACAAAGCAAACCAAAAACTTTGAAAAGAAATGGAAAAAAAGTCATCTTTTCCTAAACAAAAGTTGCCAGGTCAAATGTTTCATGAGTAGAATTTATCATATCTAAAAGGAACCATAAAAGAAAAAAATCAGTATATCTTCTATCATTTTGTCAAATAGTGAAAGCCACCATCTTTCCAATTCATTCTTTGCAGAAAAACACAAAAACAAAAGCCAGCTTTCTGCTGAAACTGCCGGACAGTANAAAACGGCAGTGACTTCCNTGTAGACACAGAGTGCAGAAACACGATGAGGTAGGCTGAGGCAGCTGGAACCGGGGAAGGTGGTGCACTCACCCTTGGGGGCGGGGCAGGAGGCTCAGTGGCTGAAAGCCACAGAGTTAGTTGGAGACCAGCTTGGGCTACATGAGACCCTGTCTTAAAGAATCAAAGGCAAACAAAGGGCAGAGCTGGGTTTCAAGTTGACTGATAAAACAGCAGATTACTCAATAAATAACCTTGGGAAACGGGCTATTCACTTGGAAAAATAATAAAGTTAGATCAAGATAAATCCCCTGTAAAACAGTTATAAACACCCCCCCAGCAAAACCAACAACTAAAAATCAGTATAAGGAAAACACTTTTACAATCTTGAATGAAGGGGCTTTTTCCTTTGCATGACATTAAAGTTAAAAAANCCCAAAGAAAACATCACATTTTTAGTTTTTATTTATTTATCTATTTCATTTTTTTGAGACAGGGTCTAACTATGTAGCCCAGACCGCCTGAAACTTTTAGAATCCTACCCCCTCAGCCTCCCAAGTGCTAGGATTAGAGGCATGAGCCACCATTCAGGGATTAAGAAAACGTATCTTTATGCTTAAAAGTTCTGNACAATTTTGGTCTAAGAGAAAGCTGTGACATTTAAATTGCACACATCATTTTCTACTGTAATTTCAGTTATCAGGGGCTTTAACTTTCAGACAGACTCTAGGAGGCCCCTTATTCAGCCTGTTCCAGGAAGTGAGATGTCTTCAGTAACTTCTAATGACATCAAGTCAGTGATTACATCTCACAGAAAAGGTAAAGGATGTGAACTCCACATCCATCCCATGTGCATCTGCCACGACCCCTCCATTACAGACACACACACAGTCCAGTGGTGGCTCCTTCCTTTCGTTTAAGGGAAATTGGATAGAACCAAAGAGATGGTTATGCAGTGCTTCCAAACACCTCAGAAAAGCTTCTGCCAGACAGAATGTGCTGGGCCTGCAGGCATGGTGCCAGTTCATGCCTGTTTTGAGGGTGTGAATATAGCGGGCCCCCAAGAGCCACTAGCCATGCCTACACCAGAGAGCAGAACAGTTTGCTCACTTGCCTGATTCTCACCCACTGAAACAGTTTATACACAAAACAAGCCATGTGTTTAGAGAAGAAAAGGTGAGGGCGGGTAGCTGTCACATGTCTGGTGTCTTCAGCCCCCATTTGGTAATGTACTAATCTTGAATGATGGTTGAGAGTGAGGGAAACAAGCAGAAACATAGCATTCACATTTCTCTTGCTGAGAATTACGAGTCAAACAGTACTTACTGATAACCTACTAAATATTAGGCAGTGTGCTGTTTAGACTCAGACATTGTGGCGTTTACTTTTTAAAACTTCCTTTCAATAAAGTATGTTTGAATTATGGACAAAGGTGGGTGTATCTATTCAAGAGTAATCCAGGTATCATCTGTATTAAATAACCAACACTCATGAATGTTGTTTGAAATAACGACAGTGTTTCTCTGTGTAGTTCTGGCTGTCCTGGAACTTGCTCTGTANACCAGGCTGGCCTTGAACTGCCTCTGCCTCCCAAGTGCTGGGATTAAAGGTGTGTACCACCACTGCCAGACCGACAACTTTTATTTTTATAAAATGTACCTCAAATGAATGAATCGGTAAGCAGTTCTTTTTCTCTGTGGCATGACACTTACCATGTTTGAGAGCACATGTTCAGAGCTTGGATCANTATCAATTTCCCCACTGGAAAAGCTCTCCCTCCTATTATAATCACCCATGAAGACAGACTGCAAATAAAAGCTTTTGCCCTTACTCAACATAGCAGAATAGCTGTGCTGCCTGGAGGTGCCCAGTATGAGTGACCCTTGGGACACTGAGCTACTTACAGCGAAGGGATGGTAGGGGGCACTGGGGGGAACTCCACGGGGCCCTGCTGGTGGAGGAAGCACGGACAGTCCTGTTGAAAAGATGCCAAGTGCACTGAGGTTCAACCCTGGGATTATATTGCCTTGTTGCTGGGAATAGAAATGAAGAAAAATGATGAGGAGAGAAGCCCAGAGAGGCCAGGCTTGCTGTGGCCAGCCTTCACCCCCTGTCTGCATAGCACTAGTGTTTCCCAGTCAGTTCCGCCCTAGTACCTGGACTTCCTCACCTTATACTGGGCATAGACAACCAATCTCAACCTCTCAACCTAACTTCGACATTCCTTCAAAGCTTCCCTGTCACTCTTGGGTGTATCTACATACCTGACTGTGGCCAACCATGTCTTCACCAGCTGCCCTCCTGCTGAGCCCTGGCCCTACCCCACCAAATCCTGCTCTCTGACTACTCTGTGCCCTTTCACCTCTGGACTCCTGTGCCCTGTTGTTGCTCCTTCTTGCTCCCCTGTCCAGGTGTCCCCCTCCCTTCCTCCCAGTTGACATGGCCTTTCTAGGCTCTCCTAACACTCCTATTCCCTCAAATATACAAGACAGAATCATGAGCTCAGTGCCTCGCTCCGGCCTCACTTCCTGGGATCAGTGGCCATTTTACTAGAGCTTCATTCAGTATCTGACACACAGTACTCAATAAGTATTGGTTGAATGAGAACCAACTCCAGTCTTTTCTAATCACCCAAGGACAGGTTAGACCCTTCAAGATCTCATTTTGATCTTGATTTCACATTTCAACCTAGGATCCTCACCAGGGCTGGCGGTGGAGAAATGTAGTCCCTAAGCTGGCCTTTGCCCAGCCTGCCCCAATCCTTAGCTTCTTGAACGTGAAGCAGTCTTCTAAGATTTTCTCTTTGTTTCTCTTGGGTAAAGTCACCCTAGAAAATGCCCCCTTTTGTAAGAATGCAGAACAGCAAACCTGGGTCCTTCACCATTACCTCATGTTGTATGTTAAGACCTGGTGATTATGTGATTTCTCTCACAGAGCATGGATTTGGCACAGCTATCTAAGTGACANGCGCTGAAATGGTGATGTGTGGAGCACCCACACTTCTTTTGAGCACATCCAGGTGTTCATGGAAAGAGATGTTTAGCAGAGATGTGAGAGTCCACAAGANAAGAATGAGATGGCCAGATGAATGCCACAGATGCATCACACAGGATGTTCTCCCCGGCCTGGCCCACAATTACTGTGTGGCAGTCAGTCATCGGGTGAGGCTGGAGGTGGGGGATGGGATGCTGACCTGAGAAAGAACCGTGTAGTGCTGCTGAGAGGGAGGGGGGCTGCTGACACAGATCACTTTGTCAGTGGTGATTCCTCTGGGAAACGTTAGTGGGTGGGATGGGAAGGAGGTGAAAGGTCAAATGAAGCCAAGAGGTCAATGAGGCTGGTAACTGTGGAGGCTGAATTGTGGCCCGTGACGGCTGATCAGAGGACTCTTCCCATTCTCGGAAAATTATAGTGAAAAAGGAAGATTTCACTCTTTTGAGATGACCCTGGGCTTTGCTGATGGAGAAATAATTTTAAACAATTATAAAGCGACAACGAAGTAACAGGAAGAATGTGTAGTCTTCTTCAAGTGCTAGAGAGCACTCAAGTGGGTGGCAGCATTTACTAGGCAAACTAAGAGCGCCCACCAGCAAGCAAAAGATGCCAATCAGAAGTTAGCCCCTCCCTGCCTCCCACAGGCCACTCTGAAATGCCTGCTTCAAATANATCTCCCCCNAAACAGCCTGGACTAGACAAGGTCTCTGTACCCCGTGATGCCATTTGTTTGGACCCTGAATAATTAAGTCTAGGCCTTACATATGCTACACACATATTACCACAGAGGCAAACCTCCAGCCCAGGCTATTTAAATATATAATGGACAGGGTTTCACTATGCAGCTCCAGTGGCCTGGAACTCATTATGTAGACCAGGATGGCTTCAAACTCAGACATCCACCTGCCTCTGTCTCTCCAGTTCTGAGATTAAAGGTGTGTGTCACCAGGCCTGGCTAAAGTATATACTTGAGATTTTAAAGAGAGCAAGAAGACACAAGAAATTTATTATACAAAGTTTAGAAAACAGGGGAACCCATTTTCCTGGCCCTGTAACTTTTATTCTCATATTGCGGCATCCAGCCCTGTTGACCCCACATTACTTTGTACACATATGTTGTAGCCCAGCTTTGAAACTTTCCTTTTCCAATACAAGTGATCACGAGCATCACCCTACTTTACGGTCTGGAAGGTATGATTTTATTGGCTCACACTGATCTGTGTTTACCAGATTAAAGACACCTTTAACCTTCGGAAGTCAGAAGCTCTTCCCATCTGCCCTAAGGCACTTCCTCCTCAGCGGAAGGACAGCTGTCTTTANAGAGCTTGGGTCCTGCCTTAGCTGTCGGAAAACCAGCAGAGAAGGAAGAACTGGGCACTTACATTAACGGCCAGCATATCGTTTTCAAAGGCCTCTCGCAGCTTCTTCATGATCTCTATCTCAGCATTGGCACAAGCGTCAATGGTACCCTTCACCGTGATGGTTCTCTCGGGATTATATATGCTCAAATCCTGCAAGCTGGCCAATGGGGAAAAGACAGGAAGAATAAAATTCCAGACCACAAACACATCCTGGTAAAGACTTGATTTTTCCTGACAACAGAATCCTGCTATCTAGTCTCAAGTCTTACTAGTGACTAGTACTATGGATTGAACCTTGGCCTCACAAATGCTAGGAAATGTTGTGGAATAATCGTTTTGTACACTGTGAAGATATGTTGTTCTGACTGGTTTATTAAAATGCTGAACGGCCAATAGCTAGGCAATATTTTCAGGCACACAGGACACTGGGAAAAAGGGAGGAGTCACCAGCCAGATGGAGAGTAAGCAGCCTGGGCATTACAAAGTAAATCAAAGAACGTAGATTAAAGATACGGGTTAATTTAAGTTATAAAAGCTAGTTAGAAACAAGCCTAAGCTATCAGTCGAGCTTTCATAATTAATAAGTTTCTGTGAGGTTATTTGGGAGCTGGCAGGCAGGGCAGAAAATTCTGACTTCAAGGAAAGCCTTCTACCTCTGAGCCATATCCCCAGCACCAAGTCTTACTTTGTATTTTGAGAAAGGTCCACTAAAGCTCTCCTTGAGAGTTCACTGCGCAGCCAAGCCTAGCCTTCAACTTTTGGTTNGGCTGCCTCTTCTCCCAAGAGCCTGGATTACAAGCTTGTGCCATAGAACCGACCGTATTTTTTAATCTTAAAATTTTCACAGTGCTGGGAATGGAGCCCAGGGTCTCCCTCTTGCTGGTGAGTGCTCCGGTGGGCTACAGAGCCACCGTATGGATCTGCTTCCACTGCTGCTCAGAGTAACTATGGCACGGCTGAGCACTTCCCCTATGGAGAAGCAGAGGCTAGGAAGGCTCAATCAGTTGCTCCTGAACAGAAATTAGTCTGAAGGGGTAGCTTACGATGAGATGGTTATCTTGGTCCCTGTCTCATGCTCAATTTTCTTCAGATTTCTGCCTTCTTTGCCAATCAGTCTTCCAACCAAGCCATTGTGGGCCAAGATTTTCAAAGGAACCTCCTCAGCTCTAAAACGACAAAGCAGATTCAACACTTAGGACAGCTACTGTGTTGTCTCCCAAGAGCCATTACCTTCACTTCTTATGAATGGAAACCAGTGTTGTCTCCCAAGAGCCATTACCTTCACTTCTTATGAATGGAAACCAATTTTTTAAGGTTCTTTCCCAGTCTCAGCTAATAAATCCTGACTAAAATGAGCCACACAGTGGTAACTCCACTTNCATTTTCTACTCACTAGTAGCTAGGTGGCAGTGAGTGGGTCCATGAGGCAGGCCAGTGGGAACTAAATTAAAAAGAATCCCATATAATCCAGCAATCCCACTTCTGGGTATATATCAAAAAGAAATCAAAAGCCTATTTGCAAATCGACATTCAGAGCAACATCACTGAGAAACAGTCAAGGCACAGCAGTATAATCCAGACAAAGGGATGGACGTTTTTTGTGCTACAACATGGAAGAACTTGGAGGCTGAGATAAACCAGTCATAGGAAGACAGATCCATGTGACCCACTCACGTCNCTGTGACCCTTTAATACAGTTCCTCACATTGTGGTGACCCCCNCAACCATAACATTATTTTTGTTGCTACTTCATAACTTATTTTGCTATGTTATGAATATCTGGTTATGCAGGATATCTGACATGTGACTCCTGTGAAAGGGTTGTTTCACCCCAAGAGGCTGTGACCCACAGGTTGAGAACCACTGGTCTGAAGCAATGCAATTGGTAAAAACAGGAGAACAGGGAGGCAAGAACAGGAAGCCAGAAGCGGTTTAATGGGCAGAGGGAGGTTCAGGTTTACAACCTGAGAAAANTCTGGACATGTATCATATAACAGTGTGAATGAATATATTGTTATGTGTATTTTACCACAATTCTTGAAAACATTTAAAAAGGCACAGGAAGTGACGCCCTTCCTTTCAAGTTTGGGACACTTTTCTGTGGTGATACAAGGTCTGAGATATTGTAAGGAAAGCAGAAAAATGTCCCAGATCTTTGAGCCCAAGGTTCCAGTGACCTCGGAGCTTTTCTAACTTAGGGCTTTGTGTTATGTGACAATATGTTTCTTACTACTTAAGTCACTTGTATTTTCTACTATTTCAGAATGGAAGTGTCTGAGCGACACATCATTGCAAGGCGATAAGCACTGCAAGGCACCCAAATAAGCAATATGGTTAGAGGCTGCCCCTGGATGCACCCCTCAGAGGCAGAGGAGCCGGTCTGCCCTGCTCCTGCCGCATCCCCAGCGCATCCCACCATGTCCAGCACACCTGGCAAAAAAAAAGGAAGTTTAGTGTCTTAACCTGTATCGTTTGCTTTTTCCTCGCCCCCTCTGAGCTCTGTCCTCCCTGGACCCACACGTCACTCCCTGTGTCCCTGAGTCTTGGATGAGTCTCATCGTGTACAGTCACCAAGCTGATTTCTCACACTATGTTTACTCCTGCTCACAGCTGTAGCTTCAACGTGAAGCTCAGTGCTCGGCACAGGGCAGCTGCTCAGAAAAACTCAGACATTCAAACTCTATCTTGGTTCAATACAACATCTTAAAATCCCNATCCACATGCCCATCTTGTGGCCATTTTATAAGTGGCATACAACTAATCAAAAGAACCAAGGAGGCTGTTATTTGTAAAAGCCTNAATAATTNAGATCAAAGAAGGGTTCCCTCAAATTAAGTCATGACATTTAGGGGACTTCAAACAGTCCCAAGTAAAGCAAATGCTTGATAACTGTTAGGTGAGATGTGATAACAGATTTGTAATGTTGCTCTTTTTAGAACACTTAGTCTGGGTTTTGCACATCACATCTGCTACTATTTGCCAAATGAGTTTAATATTCAACCCATTCATTTCTCTATAAAGCTGCCACCACTGCCCACAGACAGATTTTGAAGACTGACAATCTTTTTTAAAACTACAGATAAATTTAAGTAAAACCAAAGCTGCTGGGTTCACTTGTAAGGGATTTTTCTGTCTTTAAACCCTGAGACAGGGTTTCTCTGTGTAGCCCTGGTTGTCCTGGAACTCTCTGTAGACTAAGCTGGCCTCAAATTCAGAGCTGCCTGCCTCTGCCTCCCGAGTTTTGGGATCAAAGGTGTGCTCCACTACCCAGCTATTTTTCTTAATTATATGAAGTGGGAAGATCCCCCTTTAATCTGGGCCACAACTTCTGCTGGCAGCCTATATAAAGGACTTGGAAGAAGGAAGCGCTTGCTTTTTGCCTGCTTGCCCTCGCTCTCGCTGGCAAGTTCATCCCTTCACCGGCATTAGAGTGTACTTCTTCGGGATTCCACATACTGAAGACCATCAGACCATGAGACATCACGGACTGAACAACTGCTGGACTCTGATTTCTTGTTGGTGGACAGCCATTGTTAGACTAGCTGGACCACACAGACCACAGCCTGTAAGCCAATCTAATAAATTCCCTTTCTCCCCCCCATACACACAACACACAAATATATACAGACACATATATACATATATGAATATATACTTATATAAACATAAATTCATGTATGTGGATGTTTTATATGTATATATGTATATAATATACATATTCTATAGTTATATATAGTGTATACATTATACATACATTCTATTTATATAATATATTCATGTATATGAATATATATATGTGTGTGTGTATATATATACATATATATAAATTCATTCTATCAGTTCTGTCCTTCTGGAGAACCCATAGTAATACAAACCTGATCCCCTCTACCTTTATTGAATCACACACGTAGGAGCTTTTTAATATATTTCTTTTTGTTTTTAATTCTTCTCTCATGTATTACATCCCGACCGCCATCTACCCCCCTTCTCCAGAACCACCCTCCGTCTTCCCCCAGAAAAGAGCAGGTCTCCCAGGGACATCAACTAAACACAGCATAATATGCTACTATAAGACCATGCACATAGCATCACATCAACGCTGGACGAGGCAACCCAGGAGGAGGAAAAGGGACATAAGTAGGCAAAAGAGTCAGGGACTACCTCCACTCCCACTGTTAGGAATCCCACAAGAACACCAAGCTACTTAGCCATACCATATATGCAGAGGACCTAGCTCAGACCCCTACAGGCTCCCTGGTCTCTGTGAGCTCCCATGAGTCCTAGACAATTGATTCTGTGCGCTGTGTTCTCATGGGGCTTTTTAACATGTTTCTTAATCTTACAGCACTGAGTGGTCTGGGCATTGTAGGAACTTACAGTTTGGTCTCATCAGCCTCTTTCTGCATAATTTCAAGAATCATGCGGCATGCTTCAGATGTGCCTTCTGGGGTGGCATGGATGGTGACAGGCTTCTCTGCAGCCCCAGAGTTCTCCTTTCTGTGGATGTCTACCCTGTAGGAAAAGAACCAGGAGCCATAGCACAGCAGCGTCCAATGGGCCTTAGACGCAGAAAGCACAGCCCCGGCCAATACGGTGAGGATAGAGGAAACGCTATTAGCAGACTTGCAACTGATGCTGCTCTCCAAGAGGCCAGTGTGCAAGGGGGCTCATACCAAATATAAGTCCTCTGCAGCTCTGGTCAGAAGGGGGCTGTTCTGACAGGCGTGCTGCAGGACCAAGGCACCCAGGCAACCTGGTATTAAAGCCAGTTTGGTTAATGAAATATTTTGTGTAGCCTTTAAATATCTATAGAAGTGGAGGGTTATGAGAAGGGAGTAGCACAATGGCACAGTGCTGACCTCTGCACTGATCACAGCTTTTAAAAGCCATATATCNAGGGGCTGGAGAGGTGGCTCAGAGGTTAAGAGCACTGGCTGCTCTTCCAGAGGTCCTGAGTTCAATTCCCAACAACCACATGGTGGCTCACAACCATCTGTAATGAGATCTGGCGCCCTCTTCTGTATACATAATAAATAAATCTTTTTTNAAAAAAGCCATATATGAATCCAAATTCCAACACCACATTCAAGGAAGCTTTATGTACCGGAGCCTTGACAGAAGGCCAGGGAGACGGAGGGACAAAGGTGAGCCTCTCTGCCTTCCTATGGTTTTAGTTTCCTTCTTGTTGGCAGTCTGCCTTCTTCCAGGCTCTTAAAACTAATGGCTTAAAAGTCTGATGACTCTATCATCAGACTTTGGGTCCTGTTTGCTTTTGTTCACTTTTAGAGTCAAGTAACTGATCGCAGCCCCCTTCACTTCGTTATGAGAAAGAACCCAGTCTTCAGCCTCTTTCTCAAACTGGGGCCCACACTCTGAGAACTAATTTCACTTCATTGAAACAAGCCACTTTGCACAATTTTTGGAATCAAAACAGAGAAATAAAAATTACTTTATAGTGATGCAAACTTGGAAAAGGAAGGACTGGTTTTTAGAATAAAAGGAACATCAGACTACAACTACTTCT
>LZPO01044194.1:1076194-1100203 GCA_001675575.1 Neotoma lepida
TGCCTCTACCTCCTGAGTGCTGGGATTAAAGGTGTGCGCCACCGCTGCCCAGCTAGACTACAACTTCTTATTTCAGCATTTCCCTCCAGGGAATCTGTACACTGGGTCTTACCCACCAGTGCCTGCAGCTGGGGGTTCCTCTGCAGGTTACAGGACACTCACTCAATGACGGAATAAGACACACCACCTCAGGTCAGAGTATTTGCTGGCAATTTGGTACTTTGCAATGTGAGTTCATTTGATCTGCCCAACTGGTTGCATTTTCACAACGATCTTGGTAAAACATAGTGGCTTCCTTTTTCACAGAAGCAACTGATACTCAAAGAGGTGAAATATTTTACAAAATCCTGAATCTTCATTACAGTGTGCTGTGGTCTTACAGACATATAAAAATCAACAATTGTACAAATCATTTTGCCCACTGACTGCTACCTCCAGTTCAGTCTTCTTACACAGAAAATCAGACACAAAAACAGATACTTCCTTGTTTGATGTAGCAATGACCCACAGCTTCTACAGGAGACAACCTTAGGCTGACTCAGTAGAAGGTAAGAGCTCAGACCAGAGCATCCTATGACCACAGAGCTCCCCTCTCAGCTGCTGTGGAACTAGATATGCTCATAGAACNCTAGCATAAGGGACCATCCTTCCTGGAGGTCCTTAGTGTTCTCTTCACGGACTCAGCCTTTCAGGGAACGACGATTACATCATTAGATGAACACTCATCACAGCCCCCACCTGAGGTGAGTCTAGCCAGTCTATTGAAAGAAGAGCTGTTCCCTATGACACAACCTTCCACTGTAGCAACAAATGATCTGGGGATGGCGGAGCCAGGGTGCAGGTGACCCCTCAGAAGGAAGCAAAGCAAGCCCTGGAGGCACGTACCGGGACTGAGTCTGTTTAGTGATGTTCTTTATGGTCAGGCCCTCCTTTCCAATGATGGCACCAACAAACTGGGTGGGGACCAGGATCCGCAGCGGGAAATCAATCTGTCTGGCCTGAGAAGAGCTCCCGGGACTGTGGCCTTGTTCCCGGGAAGAGTGGTCCCCACGCTGGACTCGCTGAGGCGGTGAAGGAGAGCTCACATCTTCATCGGGGATGTAGGAAATCTTGAAGGAGTAGTTCTCAAACTGATGCCCACTTAGCTTCTCCATGGCTCTGAAACAGCAGGGTAGGAAGGCTTATCCGAGAGCACAGCAAAGACTCCAGAAGTCTGGAGGGAGGGTTGACTCATCTTGCTCACTAGCCATTTGTGTGGTGCCTGTGCCAAACATCCAGGATACAGAGGAGAGCAAGACAAATCCGTCTCACCCTTGGAGTCTCAGGTGACAATTAAACAAACTCTCTCTGCATCCTGCATCTAGATCTAGGTGACTCAGACACAATTCTGCGGTTTGCATCCCCCACCCAGAGACTAANCTCCTCTCACCAAAAACTGTAGATATGGGTCCAAAATAATTACTTTCTAATCATAACACATCTTCATGATTATTGTAATCATATCACAAAATTTCAATATTTGAGGAATTCAGAAACACATAAACACAAATTAGGGAAGCTATAGAATGAATAAAGTTTCCTTGCCTTTATTGTACACTATTTACTAAAATGTATTACTAAAATGTGGATATTCTATTTCTAATCCTTAAAAAAAAATCAGTTAACATTCTAAACATTTTCCATTATCAAATATTTTTATATAATTCATTGCCCACTCCACTTGACACAACTTTAAAATGAGGTCAGCCTTCTCCTGGTTCACTGTAACTTTTGCTACTGAGCCTCCCTTTTAAGTTTGTAAATTATGCCAGTCTCTTGAAAAATCACATGTTATCATGGGTACCTCTGAAATTATAGCTCCTCCTCAGGGGCAAACTCCTAGAGATTAGATGGCCCAGTGTCCGGCTGGTAACGTTTCAATATTTACTACTCTATAGCAGCTAGGGTGTATCTATGCCCTCAATCCTCAAGGTTACAGATTATCTAAAAATAACTATTATAAGCAACAAAACTTACTTCTGTATTTTAAAAATTGTACACGAAATGGGAGAATGCCTTTACATGTTTCTGCAATCCTACTGGGGTAACATTGAGGGTTTGCAAATTCATTACAAAGCAGAACCTTTTGAATTCAACAAAGGGAAGAGAGTAACGTGTAGATACTAGCCAAGCGGCAGTGGGCTATGGCTACGATGGGCAGAGGTGGCATAGCGTGGCCAAGCTTCACAGCAGATGAGCTCGTACTTTCAGTAATGAACAATTAACTTCCTGAGACTGTTGGTATGAAAATGGGTACACTATGTCTTCACATGTGATAAAAACTGCAAGAGCAGTGAGGTAATTACCTTGGGAATGGGTTCACACTGGGCTATACACAGCCATGAAGTACGACCACCTGTTATACTTCTAAGTTACACTGGCCTATGAGGCACTTCAAGGACCTCCTACCAAAAGAAACTTCTTAGTTAGGGATGGTAGTACATGGCTATAATCCCCCCACCTCAAGCCCAAAATATATATATATATATAAAACCTTGTTTTTTGCTATTGTTTAAAAAACTTAATCCCATGTCTTTTAGTAGTAAACTCTAATCATTACTGAAGCAACAGAGTAATGAACGGAGTAAGAGCAGGGAGTCCAAGTCAGGCACATGGTGGAATATTCCCAGATAATTAAGCCTGCTGTTGTCACCNAGGTGAATCCTTTTTAAAATACCATACACAGNAAAAACTATTGTTTTAGTCTCCATTCAGTGAGTGTGGATAGAAGGCTGTGCACATTCCTTGTGGAGAACGGAGCATGCTCCAGGTAAGAGAGACCCCATGAAGCTTGTCAAAGTGAGCCTATGGGTACAGTATCATAACGCTGGTATCCTCCTCTTCCTGACATGGTTCCTGCCTTTCTGCTGATGCCAAGTTCAACACCGTTCAAGACACAGTCCCTATACAATCAACCAACATCCCGGGACGAACTCCCTGGGGTTGCACGGACATGCCAAAAGTAACAAGAACACCTTAGAGTTATTGTCCTGGCATGTAAAAAAGAGGACATGAATACCCTGGAGTTGTCCTGGCATGTCCAAGAGGACATGGATACCCTGAGTTGTCCTGGCACGTCAAAGAGGATGTGGACTGGCTGGCACCTGTCTTTTCAGGAAAGGTTTCCAGAAGCAGAACTCAAAGGAAACCAAAGACAAACCCAAATAAACCTGCAAAGAAGTAAACACCCAAATCCACTTACATCTTTGCTTCTTCTCTGGTTGTATAGGTGACNTTGACAACAGCAGTTTCTGTATCTGTATTGACTAGGGAAGAAATGAAAATTATATTGTCATTTAAAATTAGCTATCCCCCTCTGGCCCATGGAAGGCTAACTTCAGAGGAAAATGCATCGTATCATCTTAACTGTAGTCATGTGCACCTCTGTTTACTATAGTTATAGAATTGTAAATCAAATGTATACCACACTCTGAAATCAGTTGCACATATAACACACTGCCCCACATTTCACTTATTTTTTTTTTAAAGATTTATTTATTTATTATGTATACAGTGTTCTGCCTGCATGTCTGCAGGCCAGAAGAGGGCACCAGATCTCATTACAGATGATTGTGAGCCACCATGTGGTTGCTGGGAATTAAACTCAGGACAATGTGGAAGGACAGCCAGTGCCCTTAACCACTGAGCCATCTCTCCAGCCCACATTTCACTTATTTTATAAGTACTTCTGAGTAAGTGAACTATCTCTGTATATTTATGTATTTTCACTTTTAATATTTGCATAGAATTGCAGGGAGCAAACAGGTCATGAACTGCTTCATCATGAGTTGTTTGGGAATGTGCTAACCTCAGTACTGTCATCCTAAAGTGCTGCTAAGTCACCTCTGTTGCAAACACCATTTGACTTTCTATTCTGAATTACTTCTTGAGGCTAAAATCACAGAGGAAAAATGAGTGGAAGAACATGATATAAAGAAGAAAAACACACCATGATTCTTTGTGCTTCATTATTTTCAAACTTCTAGACCTACTATTAATTTTAATTGTTAATTTAAAACACAGAATGTTAAAGGTTTCCTATCTGCAGCTTTCTAGCACTGAAAAGAAGCCCGTGGACTCTGACTCCCAGAAATGGCTGGGCGTGAGCCTTCTAGTTAAGATCTCCTTCATATATATACATATGATAGGAAGAAAAATCAACCATATATATCTGTGGCATGCAATATGTGTGTGTTTCCTTCCTTCCTTCCTTCCTTCCTTCCTTCCTTCCTTCCTTCCTTCCTTCCTTCCTTCCTTCCTTCCATCCATCCATCCATCCATCCATCCATCCATCCATCCATTATAACAATGGGAGATTGAGGCAGGATAGGAAGCCTGGGCTACACTGCAAGGCCCTATTCTCTAAAAAGACACAGACAGACAGACACCCTATCTCTAAAAAGACACAGACAGACAGAGACAGAGACATACAGACAGACACACACAGAGAGACACACACAGACACAGACACAGACACACACACACACACACACAAAATTCATTCAAAAGGCATGATTGATGAAGCTTGGTTTAACCCAGAAAACCTAAATGAAAAGTATGTTTACACAAAAACCAAGAATGACTAAATCAGACTCACTCTTCAAAATATGACATTGGGAAATTTAAAGTTAACAGCATTAAAAGTAATTCTGGAAAGTCACAATAAAGCTCCATTTCAAAGTAGCAATATTCATTCTTAAACTTTAGGAGTTCTAGGACTATGCTAGTTGCAATATCATTAAAATGTAAAGAAATGTGACTCTGAGATTCTCAAAGGAATTTGGCATGCCCCAAACATTAAAGACTCTAGGATTAAAAACATATTTTGCCCAGTAATTTCAAAGCAGCTTCAGACATGGNGGGGGATGTTGGGGGACAGNTAGGAGGCGCACGGTCAGCAGTAACTATCGGCACAATGATCTACACACCATCAGCACCGATCCCAGCCCTGGCCTCTGCCCTGGCGCACTCAGGCTGTTGCTAACGATTCTTACTCATAGATGCCCACAGTGCAAAACGGGGCCTGTGTGGTATGTAACCATCCTCATGCAGGGTCAGTGCAATGTAAGAGGTTTCCCATCTGCAGCCTTCTAGACCAACAGAGAAGGCTGTAGACTCAGACGCCTAGAAAAGGCATCCTCTAGGAATCCAGGATCCTTAGATTTTGCTCTCACTTTTCACTAATAGTCTCTGTTCTTCAAAGATGTCTGTCTTCTGAAAGTCACATGGTACCTGATTCTAGATAAGCTGAGCTCCATCTAAATAATTTATTTCATTGCTCATGAAAGCCATGTTCCTAAGACTTTACTGACAAGGCTCTACTGGATCAAGATCACCCACGGAACATGACAAGAGAGCAGCTCAGTAGCTGGCTCTGTGCCGTAAAGTGCTGGAAGCCGGGCAGTCTCCAGTGCACCGGTGCTGAAGGGCTGCGTGTTGTCCCAGGGCCCCTGAACACCTCCTTCTCAGGTAGCACTGTCCTGAGTGTATCTCATGGTTTCAGCTACTCATCTGTCTCCATCTCTCCAAAACTGAGATTTCAGGCATGCGCCACCACACCCAGATCAGCACTTTGTTTTTTTAATTTTTTCTCAAGTTCACACCTGTAAAGCCATCTTGCTGCTTTCTTCAATGATAAGGAAGTGAAAACTGAGAACAGAATTCATAGAAAGCATTTTTTTTCTTCTGAGTGCTTTCAACTCTGAGCATGGGCAAGCAGCTGTGAGAAACAGAAATGTCCGTAATAATCGCGGAGGGACGCACACCCAAATAATTGCTGCTTCAAAACAAGTATGCCAAGTACACTGATAGACTGGACCATCTGTGAGAAATCGGATTCTATATGATCTTTTCCTGAGGACTTTGTGATCCTTCACATCAACAGNTTTTCACTGAGTGATGAGACCATTCAATGCTATAAGGAAGGGTAGAAATCACGCTCATTCTACACAAGCNGAGATGGAATCGGTGCAGTTCTGTTGGTGAGGCTGAGCGACTGTCCGAGGGTTCACAGGCAGGGAGGGAGCCATTAGGGCCAATGTAAACACCATCTTTACCATACTTTGGCATCTTCATTGTCAGGGTCTTGGGATCCACCTTTCTGAGACTTCTAAAGAGCTACATAGGACATCAGCTTCAGGTGCCTTTTTGGTTTCCCTTAAAAATCAGCGCTTAAACAATAAAAACAAGTAGNAGGAGAGAAGGAAGTATTTCTTGGGCATATGCAGTGCTGTTCCTATGATGGTGGGCCTCAGATCTGAGTGCACACAAACCACTCAGAGATTCTTGATTCAACCATGAGCCACTCCCTCCACCCCTGTAGTAGGACAGGCCCATATAGTTGAGGAAATTGGCTCAAACCAGTTGCCAAGGCATGCATATAATGTACTTCCTTATGAGCCAGCCTGGAGTCTGCCTGAGGGCCTAGCAACAGGTGCTGTCAGAGTTCCTGATTGTGCCCAGCCAATGAGGGATGACCACACAATGCCACCAGATTGGGGCACAGCTTGCGTGCTGAGAGGAGGGTATATAAGGCCTTCCCCATAATTGAATAAACGAGTCTGCTGTTCACCTTCAATTGACTTCCGGAGTCTGTGTCGTTGATGCTGCGCCTTCTCATCCCCTCCCCCCTGAGGGAGCTGTTAGGATCCAGCAACACATCCCAAGTCTCTGCAGATTTGTGGTTAACCCTAGGAACCTACATTTTCATGAGTGTCCCAAGACTCTTGGCAGGGAAATCCCACCTCAATAGTAAACAGATGTTAGATTGTGTCCTCACCTCCTAGTGAGCTGGAGTTAGTTAAATAACAGCAGTGTTAACTATTCTCAGATGAATTAAGCTTGCCCCATCCCAACTGTGTTTGTCCACTGCTTATGCTCACTGCAGGTGTTAAGAAGCCTAAATGCTAGGTGGGGTGGCCACACCTCCAATCCCAGCACTTGGAGGCAGAGGCAGGCCAGCCTGGTATATATAGTGAGTTCCAGGTCAACCAGGGCTACACAAAGACACCCTGAAAGAATATTCCTTGAACGAACTATATAGCTATATAGAGATGACAGATAGACATAGATGCCCCTGACAGGTGGGTGTACAGACAGACACTAGAGGAAGCACATGTCAAAAGCNTTGGGACTTACTACTTCTCCCTGATGACCCCAACCTGTAAGAAATACAGACAATGTCCTCTCCAAAGTTCAGTGAGCTAACTTCCTCACTCATGTGATTAATTTCCCCACTTGTTACCTTGTTCCACATTCTCCACTGTCCCATACTCAGCCAACAGTCCATCCAACACCTGTAAAGGAACAGGAAAAAAGATCATAAAAAAAGACATTGATTTCCCTCTGCAAGTGAAACACACTAAAACAAAGACCTAGGAATAATTAAGAAAGCTGGCATTTTAGTTCTTTCTTAAGAACTCGACAAATCTGAGAATTCAGGACTTTTGCCGATTGGGTCTCAACAGCCTATTCAGTAGGACGACACCACACAGTTTTGGAGTCTGGTAACTGAACAGTTATACTCATCTGATGACTCGAGCCATGCTGCTGAAATGAAATGTAGAGTGAAGGACAGATCTCATTTGTCTTTAGGGGATCTAACAATTCTTCCTTCAGCTTTCCTCCAGGGACCTCCTTATTTATTCAAGTAATAGACTGTGGAGACTTCAGGTTTTCCATAGTCAAAAATTTGTTCTTGGGGATGGAGAGATGACAGTAGAGGGTGAGCATTGCTCTTGCAGAGGATCTGAGTTCATTCCCAGCACCCACATGGCCACTTATATCCCCCTGTAACTCCAGTTCCAGGGGATCAAATGACCTCTTCTGGCCTCATGTGCTCCTGAACACATGTGGTGTACAAAGACCCACACACACAGACACACACACACACACACACATAAAAATAATCTTTTTAAAAAGTTTGTCTTTTTTAAAGATTTATTGAGACAGAGTCTGGCCATTCCTATGTAGACCAGGCTAGCCTCAAACTCAAGAGATCTGCCTACCTCAGTCTCCTAAACACTAGAATTAAAGTCACACACCACTATACACCACTATGCCTGGCTATTTTGCATGTGCGTGTGTATGTATGTGTGAGANGGGTGCCTGCAGAGGCCAGAGGTATTGGATTCGGGTTATAGATAAGCCTCTCAATATGACTACTGGAAATTGAACTTGGGTCCCCTGCAAAGGCAGTGCAGGCTTAAGCACTGGGCCAGCTCTCCAGCCTCGTCCTTTTTCTTTCCCTTTTTAAAGACAAAGATAAAACACAGCTTTAAGGCTGGTCTGGTATCCTGTGAGTTAGGGCATTTTGTTCTTAACAGTGGGGCCACTCCTTGTATCCTATTGTATTTTATATTAAGATAGCAATCTTAGAACTTTTAGTGCTCTGAAGATATATCTTTAATGGTTACTCATAGCAACTAACTCAAAACAAAAACAAACAAACAAACAAATCTACTCTGACAAAGAACTTTCTGTTTCCATAGGTTTCCCGGTGCCTCAGCCAATCAGAATGTGAAACAACAAAAATCTTTCATCAGATCGTATGGTAAGAATCACAAAAAGGTGCACACTTGGTCTCCTGGCTGGTGGGCTGGTGCTCGTGGTGTGGTACCTGAGGGAGAGNACTGTGAGGGGCCAGAGTGCACTTCGCTGGAGAGAGACAAACAAACACAACTCTAAATCACGTCGTGTGCCCCGGCACTGGAAAGGAAGGACAGGACCCAGAGGTTTGGGGACAAGTCTCAAGGCCTCTGATTCCTAAAGTAAAAGAAAGCTAAGCCAAGGAGGTGTCTGGTACCCNGCTTACCTCCCACTGTAGGTGAGGCGGGATGTTTCGAATCTGAATTTTTCTGCTCCTGTAAAGACAAGAACAGTCTAGAATATTTTCTCTATACACTCCAACTTCAGCAAATAACAAAATCAGACAGAAGATCATAAATCAAGTTCACTGTCCAACTATATTTACCAAACCACCCACAGGACATTCCTACAGTGGATAGTCGGCTCTGTGTTTTAAGGTTTCCAATTACCTTGGGAGGAAAAAAAAATTCCACAAATCACAACAAGTTAAACTATAATTTAAATACAGATTTATGTTTCTAATTTCCTACTAAAGTAATCAGAAGATAAACCACCATATATTGTTTCTACGATTATTCTCTCAAAATATACATGCTTGCAACTGATCCTATCCCCAGGCTCAAACACAATGGGTAAGGTCACAAATACTTAAACAAAATCAGATATTGTTTCATGTCAAATTTCATTTAAAAATCTATTTCCAGGCTGGAGAGATGGCTCAGTGGTTAAGAGCACAGACTGCTCTTCCAAAGGACCCAGGTTAAATTCTCAGCACCCACATGGCAGCTCACAACTGTCTGTAACTCCAGTTCCAGGGGAACCCTCATACAGATATAAAGACAAGCAAGGCACCAATGCACATAAAATAAAAATAAATTAAAAAAAAAGATACAGGTTTCCCCTCTGGCTGGCACCAGGTCTTAGCCTTCAAAAAAAAATTATTTACAGAAGGTAATTTATTTGTAATTCAAAATTAAAACATCATAAAAATCTTCCACCTCCTGCTCCTCACTGGAAGCAAACACTTGTTTCTGTTTATCTTCAATTTCATGTAAATATAGACTAACATCTCTTACAGAAGTACCTGCACATTCTCCACAGTCTGTACCTTGCTTTTTCACCTGATAGTAACAACTGACAATCTTCCTATCTTAGAAAGCCTCCTCGTCTATTTCNTACCCCATGAATGTCCCGGCATTTACCTCATCCAGCCACTTTCCTTATCATGAGTATTTAAACTTTCTTTTTTTTCTCTCTCCCCCCTCCCCCTCCCTCCCCTCCTCTGTCTTCCTCTCTCTTCCCCCCTCTCTCTGAGGCCTTTCTTAAGGCATCCTGAAAGTCTAATGGCTCTAAATGATTTAGGTATCTTCTTCTGTTTCTTGTTTTGGTTTTTCAAGACAGGGTCTCCCTATGTAGCCCTGGCTGTCCTGGAAGCCTGGCCTCAAACTCATATAGATCATCCTGCCTCTGCCTCCCAAGTGCTGGGATTAAAGGTATGTGCTGCCCAGCTCCTCTTCTGTACTTTAATGTAAACATTAAAATTACATAGAAAAAAAAAATAAGCCAGGCATGGTGATCTAGGTTTCTTATACTAACACTCATGAGGCAGGAAGATCATAAGTTCAAAGCCAGCCTGCGAAGAAAGGCAGCATGGTTTTTCTATTCNGATCTGCTGAGACCATATTAAACTCTGAGACCCACTTAGCATACAGAAATGCAATCTTCATTCNGCTCAAATTCCATCAACACTCATCTGCGGTGGATACCGGAGAAGGGATGCGGTCCCCATTCCTTTTCCCTTCTTTCTGGTGCTAGTATTTCCAAACAGTGGTCATACACNGCCACATGCANCCCCATGGCTTCAACGTAGGCAACAGCCTCAGAGGNAAATGCTGCCATTTAGGCAGAGAGAGGAGGAGGAGCGAAGAAATACAGACTACGAAAAGAAAAACTAGTGAAGCAAGTCGCTCATTCCCTCCGTGCACATGCAGGTATGAGAAAGAGGCCAGAGGACAACCTCAGGTGCTGTTCCTGTAGATGCCAGGAGCCTAGAGACAGGGTCTTGCGCTGGTCTGGAGCTCCTCAATGCTACTAGGTACACTAAGAGGGCTGGTGCAGGGATCACANGTGTGAGCTACTGTGTGATCTTTAAAGTGTGAATGTGCTGTGTTAAAGGCTAGTATGGGTTAGAAATTCCCTACAGAAGATGCCACCAAACCCATCTGCAGAAAAGTCATCAGAATTTACAGAAAAGTCATCAGAATTTTCAAGAAAATAGAGTATGTCTAAAGAAAAAAAGTTTGTTATTTCCAAATATAAATATTGACTCTAACTGTTAACCAAAAGTGTAGCCTGTAGGTGAAAGTTTTGTCCAGTTCCCGCCCGGCTCCCACGGCCGCTCAGACCCAAGTAAATATACAGAGGCTTATATTATTTTTAAAACTATGGCCGTGGCAGGCTTTTCGCTAGCTAGCTCTTACATCTTAAATTAACCCATTTCTATAAATCTATGTCGCCANGTGTTCCGTGGCTTTATCTGTGTGCCATTACATGCTGCTTTCTGGACGGCGGGATGGCATCTTCCCAGCTCTGCTTTCTTCCTCCTCTCTCTCTAGTTAGAATGTCCTGCCTAACCTTATTCTGCCTCACCATTGGCCAAACAGCTTTATTTATCAACCAATCAGAGCAACACATATTCACAGCACACAGAACAACATCACCATTAACAGCCCACAGAAAGCCGCTTATTCATGAGCTCAAGGATATTTGAACAAGCATAGCTACTGCACAGTAAAAGTATCTACTAGCAGATGATAAGTAAGTGAGCACATAGTTATAACACACAGGAACAGACAGCTGTTAAAAATGGAGTAGGTATATACACATGTACCCTTGCAGGGAACTCTCCAAGGCATGTTGTTACAGAAAACCAATTACTAATTAAGTTGANCCTGGTTTTGTAAATTACTTTTATGTATATGTGTATATATGGGGGTGTATGTACACTATGTGTGGGTGCCCATGAAGGCCAGAATCAGATCCCCTAGAACCAGAGTTACAGGTGGTTGTGAGCCAACCAACAAGGGTGCTAGGAACTGAACTCAGATCCTCTTACAAGAGCAGTTTATGCTCTTAGCCACTGAACTAGATCGTCAGCCCTGGATACCTTTTTTTTTTAAAGGGCAGACCATAACATACGGGCTGTTATGGCTGGCTTGTATCTACTATGTAGTTCAAGAAGAGCCTTGAACTTGTGGAGATAGATTCTCCTTTCTCAACCTCCCAGCTACTCTAAGAGTTTTAACTGTTGACCTTTTTTTAAAACAAGACGGGGCTGGAAACATAGCTCAGCAATCCAGAGCACTGAAGAGTAGGCACATATACATGTGTACATGCAGCAAACTCACTGACGATGGCTGAGCAAGACACTGATCTATGAGTATAGCAGAATGTTGTTCAGAGTCATTTTGTTGCTTCATCCCTTCANCAGAACAGTAGTATTTGGTTTTCTCCTAGGTTCATGGCCTATGTAGTCTGAGTGCCTTGGCCACCCAGGTAGTGTTGGGCAAGGGTTTCATCTCACAGAGTGGGCCTAAAATCTAATCAGGTATTGGTAGGTTACTCCCACAAGCTATTGCACCAGTGTATACTGCAGGAGGGTCGCCACTGAAGACAGAAGAGCTTGTAGCTGGGTCAGTGTTTACCTTCTGCCTTTGGTAGCCTGCAGAGTACCGTCCAGCACCATGAACACTAGTCAGTAAGGTGAAGGCTCTGTGTAGGCACCAGCCTGACTTCTTTGTGTTCAGTGAGTTATGTATGTCTCGTCTTCAGCAATAGGGCCTTACCATCAGTTTGTGGAGAGCCATCAATAGCTTGGGTTGTTTCAAGGTTTCCATGGGACCCCTTTGGCCAACAACTTGTTTAAAAGTAACTGGAGGTTTTGTTTAGTGATGAGAGATGTTTAGTGGTGGTCTTTTGTTTCCCCCCCTTTATTTGACGATTCCATTTAGATTTCTTTCATATATGTATATATTTTAAGAAGCTTTTACTTGCTGGGTGGTGGTGGGGTACGCCTTTAATCCCAGCATTCCAGAGGCAGAGGCAGGTGGATCTACAGAGTGAGTTACAGGACAGTCAGGGTTACACAGGGAAATCCTGTCTCAAAAAAACCCCCCAAAACCAAAAACCAAACAAAAAGAGAAGATTTTACTTTATTAAATTTCCATATGAACCATCAAATGACCCTCAGTTTAGTGGTTCTTCTCCATACTCCCTCCCATACGCCCCCCTTCTTTCCTCTCCTCTGGTTTGATCCTCCTGTTCCAGCACACCACCAGCCTGCATCCCCCAGCCTCTTCCCACCCACCCATAACTATCTATTTTATTTTTCTTCCTTAGGGAGATCCTTNCTTCTCCACTAGTCCCTTACTCTATACCTAACCTCTGTGCTTACATGGATTGGTGGGAATGTAAACTTGTACACTCACTATGGAAATCAGCGTGGCAATTCCTCAGAAAGCTGGGAACAGACCTACCTCAAGATGCAGCTATATCATCACTCTTGAACATAGGACTATATACCCTACTACAGACACTTTCTCAATCATGTTCATTGCTGCTCTATTCATCATAGCCAGAAATTGCAATCAGCCTAGATATCCATCAACAGATGAATGGGTAAAGAAAATGTGGTACATTTGTTTACACAATAGAATACTACTCAGCTGTTAAACCAAAATCATGAAAGCCACAGGTAATCATGAAAGTCCTGATGTAACTCAGACCCTAAAAGACAAATATGGTTATGCATTTGCCTACATGTGGATGTTAAGTCTTTGATAAGCAGGGTACAATCCACATAACTTTTACTGTTATTTTAATCAATATGTAAGATTTATTCGTTAAAACTATACCAGAACTTGCTAAGTAAAGAGGGAACAAGACTGCTTCAGCCAACGCTCATATCTCTTGCTCTATTACTGCAGAGCATCAGCTTATTTGACAAATCATCTGTTCAACAGTAGAGAAACTACAGGTAGCTCATCCCATATCCTAACTGAACAGACCTCAAGTAACAGCACTTCTTGCAATAGGTACTTCCATGTGAAGGCTGCATTTCAGGCAGGCAGAAAACAGACCTGATTAAATTCCAGTGTCAGGGTGCTTGGAAACATAATCTCTAAAATGCTTGTCCACAACCCTTCTAGTCACAGATCTAGACATCAAGGAATAAAGGAACTGAGAACTGGGAGAGGAAGGTGGAGAGCACCACAGAAGGACCAACACCCTGGGGCTCTGTCAGCCTCAGCTGTCCTGAGATTGTCCGTGTGGGAGACTCTCCATGTGGGTCAGGAGAGAGGTCTCTGAAGCTGTTGGTACCCACAGCATCATCTGAGTGTCCTTCCAGTCCAGCTTCTCCCAGTATCTGAGGGGCTTCCCAGCTGTGTTGGCAGAAATTCTGTTGGCATACTCTGGCCTCTCTAGCAACTCCCTGCTCCTTCTGATTTTCCACTCTAATTGTCTCTCTGTGGGTGCAGGACCCCATCCTTGTGACTCCCTTAAGGATATGGGTCAAGCACCTACTGGAAAAGCACTTGGAACCCTGAGGCTCCAAGAGTCTCCCCTGTGGCTGGCTGTTCAGCATGCCTCCCCCGCAACCTACAGGAAAGCTGTGTTGTCGACTTCTCCAGCGAGGGGTCAGGTCAGAGTTTTAGATGAGTGACCCAGTGTTTGGCTCAAATCCTGGGGACATCTGCATCTTTCTTTCTTTAAGTCTATTGTCTTAGTCAAGGTTTCTATTGCTGTGAAGAGACACTATGACCATGGAAACTCTTATAAAGGAAAACATTTAATTGAGGTGGTGGCTCACAGTTTCAGAGGGTTAGTCCATTATCATCATGACGGGATATGGCAGCGTGCAGGCAGACATGGTGCTGGAGAAGGAGCTCCTATCTATTGATATGCAGCCAACAGGAAGTAGACTGTCTCACTAGGCGTGGCTTGAGCCTATATGAGACCTCAAAGCCCACCTCCAAAGTGACACACTTCCTCCAGCAAGACCACACCTACTCCAACAAGGTCATACCTCCTAATAGTGTCACTACCTATGGGCCTATGGGGACCATTTTTATTCAAACCACCACAAAGACTCTGAACCTTAGAGAAACCTCCTTAGCAAATGGAGGTTAGTGCAAAGACCTGTGACTGTAACATACTGAGGCCAGTGGAGAGCTTAGCCCCAGATACAACCCATTTAAGACTTGGGAAACGTCGCCAAAAAGAGGGTGGAAAGAGCGTANGAGTTAGAAGGTAGCAAGANGGGCTGCAGAATGTCCATGGCAATATTAAAAAACTTAAAACAAAATTAGATGTGTTNTTGGGAGCCCATTCAAAGAAAGCAGGGTTCTACATCCTGATCCACAGGCAGCAGGAAGAGAGACTGGGCCTGGCATGGGCTTTTGAGACCTCAACGTCCACCTCCAGTGACACACCTCAACAAAGTCACATCTCCNAATCCTTCTAATCCGTTCAAATATTGCCACTCTCTGGTGATTAAGCATTTAAATATATGAGTCTATGGGGTCATTCTTAGTCAAACCACCACANGCACCTATAGTTTATCATTCTTTGTGTGTATATGCTTACAGATATATGTGAGTANACATGCATGTATATGTGTGCACATTAAGGCCAGAGGACAACCTTGGTGTTCTTTAAGAATGCTCTCCATCTTGTTTTTGAGATAGGGTCTCTCACTGGTCAAGAGCTTACCAAACAGGCTGGGCTGACTGACCAGCAAGCCTCTGGGATCTGGTCAGAGTGAGGACTGCAAACACACACCACCATGCCCCACTTTTTCAGTGGGTTCTGGGGCTCAAACTCAGGTCCTAGTGCTCGTAAAGCAAATAACNTCACTGACTAGGCCTTTCCCCCCAATTCTGTGTCTGCACTCTGAGAGCAAGAGTGAAGCCAGCAGGACCTGTGGGGTTTTTCCCCCCTTTCATTTTAACTGAAAGCAGCAGAGTAGGACCCAAAGTTAGCAAAGGGTGCCCTTAACAAAAGTACACAGCCACTTTCCCTGTGGCTTTAAAATGCAGGAACTTAGAACTGAAATCAAAGTAAACTGTCTGCAGTAAGAAAGGGTAAGAGTGCCAACTGTACACGGCCAGGACAAGGGGANTATAGCCCTGCCTGGAACCATTAGATGGTGGATTCTGCGTTCTGTTTAACTGGTAATTGCAGTACCTCTGTGGNTTTCCCATTGTAAACCACTTCAAAACAAAATATACCTGACCCTAACCTATCTTCTACTACATGATGCGTCAGGGTATTCNCTATGAATGCCATTATTTCTGTACTCTAGATTCTCAAAAATGATAGGGGTTTCAACTAGTGAGAAATAGATGTCTGTTACAAATATCAAGAACTGGTAAAATCATTTTGTTATGATAGAATTTGTTACAAGCTTTGACCATGCTGGGCTGGAGGTTTCAGTTGAGAATGAGTTAATATGATTTGTAGGAACCCAGCTAGTTGCATCCCTGGTTCCATTTCAAAACTAGGCTTAGCTGGGTGGTGGTGGNGCANGCCTTTAATCCCAGCACTTGGGAGGCAGAGGCAGGTGAATCTCTGTGAGTTTGAGGCCAGCCTGGTCTACAAAGTGAGTTCCAGGATAGGCTCCAAAAGCTACACATAGAAATCCTGTCTTGAAAAACTGAAAAAAAAAAGAAAAAAAAAAAAAAAAAAAAAAAACAAAAAAACTAGGCTTGAGGATCCCCGGAAAACAGTAGGCACGAGAGGAAGCAGATTAACCCAAGAGCATCCTGTGGGATTCAATGAAGAATTCTACCTAACTAGGTCCCATCGGTTTCTATAACAACTCGGAGATCCCTCAGATGCCNTGGGGTCCTCATCTTGTGGGAACATTAGAGCACTTTGGAAAACCTATTGTCTGAACAGAAAGGCAGGTGTATTAATGGACTCCAAGGACTCAGGCAAGCTCACCTGCTCNGGTCACACAGGCAGGTTCTACACACCCCAAACTCAGCATGTTTGATGCATTTTTACCTGTTTCATACTCCTTAGTTTTGAGAGTTCTCTTTAGAACGTCTATGACCAACTGACCTATATGGGAGGCAGATAGATCCATGGTGAGAGCCAAGTCCCACCCTATAACCACATCAATTACGTTTTCCCCTCCAGCACATATTTTCCTAAATGGTGAGCAGTGACAACATCATGAACGAATCATAAAACAACTTAAGTTAGATAGTGCAGCAATCCCTTGCAAACCATCATCAGTGGGATGACTGCAGTTATGAACGCAGTGACTCCCTGCACTCTGTAAATGTGTGTTCATGAAACCCTAAGGCCCCAGTAGCTGACAACGCATGCCTCCTGCATACTCAGACGGGACTCCTGAAAGCCACACTTGAATGGAACAAAACAGCGAGCAGAAGTGTCTTGTGTGTTTGGTCTGCTGTAACAGAGCACTGTGGACTGGGGAGCTCATAAACAGCCACAAGTTGTGGGCCAGCCTTCAGTCAGGGCCCTGTGGTAAAATATTATTTTAAGGTATGTTACATTTGCTTATGTTGCATTTGTCTCTATGACAAATGTGTTACTGGCCAATAGCAAGGCAGGAGAAAGGATGGGCAGCATTGGCAGGTAGAGAGAATGTATAGAAGAAATTTGGGAGGAGAGGAAGGAGACAGAGGAGGAGGACTCCAGGGGTTGACTACTCAGCTACACAGCAAGCCACAGAGTAAGAGTAAGATTTACAGAAGTAAAAGCCCAGGGGCAAAAGGTAGTCGGATTAAGTTAAGGAAAGCTGGCAAGAAACTAAGCCAAGCTAAGGCCGGGCATTGATAATTAAGAATAAGCCTCTGTGTGTTATTTATTTGGGAGTTGGGTGGCGGGCCCCCAAAAAGAGCCAAATAATAACCTACAGCAGGGCCTTTTGCTGCGTCCTCATGTGGTAGAGCCAAAGGGACAATTGGGAGAGATTGGCAGGGGCATCACTCTGAACCATTACTTTAGGGAACAGGATTTCAACACATGACCTTGCGGGAGCTAGGAACAACATAAACTTTCAGACCAAGGCAGTAAGCAAGAGTTGGAGACCTTGTGAACCTCCAGACTCTTTGACCTCCTCATTGCCTTGAAAAGAGCCTTTCACGCCAGGCACAGCCATTCCCACCTGTAATCCCAGCTCTCGGAAGGCTAAGGCAGGAAGGCTGCCATGTGCTCTAGGTTTCAGTTAACCCTGTCTCAATAAAAACATAGGATGAACCAAAACTAGCTCCTAACTCCTCGACTCCTAGAGCAGTCACTAACCTAGTCCCAGGCTTCCTGTTTGAAGGGAACCTCAGAGGCTCTTAACTGTTGAAATGGAAAGAAGAATGTCAATTATCTGAAGATTAGATGTGAGAAGACAGGTTAGATGNTTATTTCTAGGTAAGACAAGGAATAAGAGGGAAGGAATTGCCTTCCTGGGTTGGGAGACAGTGAATACAGTTATCATTCAGTGGCCATTCAACTGCATTCATTCTAACTGTAGCTTCCATGGGTCTTTTGGAAAGGGGTATCCAAGGCATCTCCCGTGGAAGGCACCNGCTGTATGGATGGAAGCCATCACATGCCATCTACTGAAACCTCCAGTTTTGGTAGGAACTTGGCATCTAACATCCATATTCATCCTCCCTCTCTCCACCCCATCTCATATTTTAGAGAATGGACTTCTTTTACAGGAATACTGATAAACAGCACAACTATCTGGAGACAAAGACTAAAAATCTAATTTATTATTGAGGGAAAGACAGACATTTTTGTTTATGAAAAACCTCTTTAGGAAAACTGGAAACCAGGCCCNGTGNTGCATTCCTATAATCTCAGCGCTCTTGAGGCTGAGGCAGGAGGACTGAGAATTATAGGCTAGCCTCGGCTACATAGTGAGGCTGTCTCAAAGAACAAAAGGAACAAGACGATGATGATGATAAAATAGAGGAAGAGCAAAGGAGGGAAGGAGGAGGGCGAGACTATGAGGTGGGGATATCATCACAGGAAAATTCCAACACTTTTCTGAAGCTTTGAATAGAATTCCCTCTGGATAACATCCCCCATCACGATCCTCCTCAACTCATTCTTTACAATATAAAGAAAAAGAATGTTAGCTTTCCCAGTCTTCTCTGTGGGCTCACTGGTACTCTCTCGCCCACCCCTCTAGTAGTTTAATGGGATGCAGACTAATAAAATCTCGAAGCTACACCCAAAACATCCTTCACAGTTTTTAGCAGGAAGATTTCCCCAAACTACAACTGCTACCAATATCAATGGCTTCCGCGCTTCTCACTGAAGCCTTACCATTCCTAGTGAAGTGGCTACCACTGTCAAAGTTTTTCANATAAATAAATCAAGTCCCTTAACTAAGTCTCAGTTAGGGAGTGACAGTTTTTTGGTTTATATATTTAAATATTTAAAAATGTCACACTGGAATTGCCAATTCAAGAACAAGAGTTTATATTTCAAGGATGTATTTTTATTTCAAAAGACCTTGGGTAGGATGCATCCCCTTAGACAGAAGAACTACTAGCGTTAGGGATGAACAGGTAGCTTTTCCTTCAACATCAACCTCGCTGTAGATTTTTCACCAAACCCTCTCCTCCTGNAAAGAAAGTTCTCCATAGGTGAGGACACATGGAAAATAACCTGCTTCAGTTTTGCCAGGCTGTGTCATGCCTCATGGGGCAAGATCAATATAGGTGGGACAAATTCCAGAGAGCTCCCAGATAAGAGTAAGGGTGCATTGCCTGAAAAGAACATATTTGAATTCAGGAACGTGAGACATTTGATACAAAGATGCATCTGTCTTTGTGCATCCCAAAGGTGCACACTTGCTTTGGCTTTCCAAGGTTGAAACAGAGGGAAAAAAAACAAAGCAAGCAAGCAAGCATTCCATTTAGTCTCTCTCATTCTGCTGTGATGAAGTTCTCCTGTGTGGTGGTGGTGGGGTGTTCTGAGACAGGGTTTTGGAATGTAGCTCAGGCTGGCCTTGAATTAGCTATGTGGCCCAAGTTTGGCTCCTCTGCCTCAGCTTCCTGAGTGCTGGGATTATTAGTATGTGCCTTCATGTGCGATGAAGTTTCCACTTAACAAAATCCATTTCTAGAAAAGTGATTAACTACTTTTATANGGGCCTTGACTTAAAATCTNTATAATTAAGACTAACAATGATATAAACAAATATTTATATACAGCAGTGAGTTCAGATAAATAACATAAAGGACCCAAGTTCTGAAGTGAGTGTATGAGCACCACCTCATGTGGCATCTGGACATGCTCACCCAGTCACCAGGAACTGTGTCCTCCTCAGCATCACACCCACTGATTTCTCTAAGTCATATCTGGATCTACCCTGTGCTTCCTCCTCTGCTACCAGCATCCTTCTCACTTTTCTTTTGTACCAGAAGGCAGGACCACAGCAGTGTTCAATGACCAGCAGCCTCTGAGCATCTGCTGCCTTTTCTCCTGGTCCACTCCATTTTGCTGATGACAGTGGCTAGTCTCTAAACAAGCCACTTTCTTCCNTTCCACATGATAAACAATGAGCCAACACCACTTTACCCCCCCCCCCAAAGAAGAAACTGTGCCCACAATCTTTATCATTATAGTCATGATGATGAATACTAATGGTAAATTCTCTCTGGAGTTCTAAACCCCAAAGCATCCAGAAGGCTGTGCAAACCACATACTCCTCCTCATGAGCACCCCTTACCAGGCCAATCAGATTGTGTCTAGTCAGAGGTTCCATCTCACCCACACTAAGGGCTGGGGTCCTGAACAATCGGACCACGGGTACCCAAATATTCCTACCAAAGGCTAATAGCACTGCGATTGATTTTGCAGACTAGAATGATTTTTAAGTTTTAACTAAAAGTGTTGACAAATCAGGTGACAAACACCTGCTAGGTATCTATTAGAAGCCAATCCTTTCAAAATGTCCAGCCTGTGGGCTGCATGCAACCCAGGATAGCTGTGAATGTAGCCCAGCACACTTACAGACGACATCATGTCACGATATCAAAAGGCTGAACACCTGTATACTGGGGTGCCAGTGAACATACTGGGGTGCCAGTGAACAAAGCAGCATTACCCTGACAGCTTACTCTCTAAGGAGTGAAANACCAGCCTCCATTTTCATAAACACTAGGACAGTTGTCTGCTCAATCCAAGTCTCTATCTTTCCCTAGCTCATTTTTAGATTTTTTTTCTGCTAAAAACAAAGCACCTTTAAATGCCCATGCTTGTATAACATCCTTATGATGTAACACACTCCAGTAAAGGCAAAGAGCCCCAGGGAGAGCTGGTGTTGAATGTCGGCAGGGCACCTTCGCTGCAGCACAGGCATGTTGAGGAAGCGCTCCTCTACGCCCTCTCTGCCCCTGCATTCAGCTCTCTGAGTTTCTCTTTGCTACACAAGACAGCATTTTGGGGAAAGACCGACAAAAACCTAGGATGCATCAGCAACATGCTCCAGGAGGAAGAACAGGAAGGAGAAAGTTCTAATGGCTATTTATCATAATGCAAGGTGATCCAGAAATGTCATTTTTCAGAAGGGGGGAGGGGCAAACACCTGTAATCCCGGCTCTCTGGAGCCTGAGGCAGAAAGATCCAAGTCCAAGGCTAATCTTGGCTACAGAGCAAATTTAAGAGCAGTCTGTAATCAAGACCAAGCAAGAAGCACATTTTGAATGACACGAGGAGATGCCAGTCAACGACCATCTCTGGCATCTCAGGAGGCACTGTGCTTTGGGAATCTCTGAGGTCTGGTCCACAGGGTGGAGGCAGGGGCACACCTGTAAGGAGGCAGGGAACCTCTGGAAAGTAGGCCAAGAGGAAGGTTCTTGGGTCACTGGGAACATGAGGCATTTCCTTGTGATTCCTTTGGCAGCTCTAACACTCCTTGTTCAAAACATCACATGCTCACTGGTGCAACTCCCTTCAATACTATTCACATGTGCCGATGCACTCACCAGAACCCAGCTGTTACAGGCTCAAATCAAATGTGTGTGTTAAGTAAGCCTTTAATCTCTATAAAATTAGCTGCTTTGGGTATTTGTTACAGCAATGAAAAGGTAATATACAATATGTTGATTTTTTTTTAAATTAGCTTCTAGCACTAANGTTACACGATTTGAATACATAGAAATTTACTTTTGAGGATGGGGCCTGTCACTGAGCTGCATCTCTAGCCCAGTTATCTTTTCAATACTCAGAATTTACTGCTTGCTTACATGGCAGCCTGTAGTCAAAAGTTTTAGAAGAAGTCATTTTCTTAAGAGTACAGGTTGTAAAAACTCTCAGGGCAACTGCTATAAGAACTCTCTCCCTGGGGGGATGGAAACAAGAGCCTTCATTATTGAGCACCAACAAAACCAAGGCACCATCTGCTCAAGTCCGACTGAAGGGACCAATGAGCCCATTGAGTCTACTTACAGAGCATGACTGAGGGTGACCCCAAGACAGCCAGGTCACTGAAAAGTCTCATGCCAGCATTGATGACTTCCCCATAGCTTCGCAGCTAACTTCCACAGTCTATATGCTCCAGCACCTCCCAAGACCACCAGAGNACCAGCAATCAGGGCAGAACTGTATACAAATGGCCAGGAGGTGCTGCAGGACAGCAGCCTCTCAGGTGAGGGTCCAACAACCCTTCCCATGTCTCTGCTATGAAGAAATATCAACAGCTGCCACGCTTGATCTGGGGGGGGGGTCACTTGCACAGCTGTTCTGATGACGATGGTTTTGTGTTCCACAACTTCCTTCACTTCATACACAATGACAAAGGAATATAGTAGTGTTCAGCCTAAGAATCTATATGGTCTAATACCAACATCTCTGTTTCTTCCTTCCACCCTGGTATCTCTGTAGNAGTGTCTACCCCAGACAGGCACTGGCATCCATACACTAGATGATGTATATGCCCCTCGAAAGGATGCATCCCTGACTCTCAGTTACAAAGAGGCACTAAAGGCTACAGGAAGAGTGACATACAGCTTCTTCCCTGCTGCACCTTCCAGACTAGTGCGAGTTCCACATAACNAGACCAAAGAATGTATACAGAATAAGGTGAAACCATCTGAGGACAATGTACAGGGCTCAGAGGAGAGGAGGTATGTAGGAACTAAGTTTAATCCTTAAGGAAGAATAGACATCTGGTAGAAAGAAGAGCAAAGGGNATTTATCCTGCAGAGAAAATAACATGAGTAAGGTTGGCAATCCCAACCAGGTAGCAGCAGGTTCAATATGGGCAAACTCAGGAAAGTCCCAAANCATCAAGAAGCCAAAGTACACAGAGAAAGCACACTGTGGTGTTAAACAAGGCTGCAATGAGTTAAGGTCAAACAAATACACNCTAGGATCAAGAGTTCTAGGATCACTAACAGCCAGGTAGGAGGGGACAGATCAGGAGAGCACTCACAGGGAGAGACATCTTCCCACCCTCACCCCCACTCAACAACTCACAAGCGAAGCACCTGGATGAGGTCTGCAGAGGCAGACACGGAGACAGACTGACACTAAGACCATCCCATGGGCTCTTCTTGCCCACAGGGCCCATGTGTCGTCCATACACTAAACTGTCTTGATCCATCACCTGGCAAGAGACTTGTTTCCCATTAGGAGTGAGTCCTCTAGGGCTACAATATGGATAAGTAGTATAACTGGCCTGGAAGGAACAGATATTATAGAGACACTTGTGGTGCTCCCTTTGACTATCCAACTGTTAAACAAAGGTCCTCAAGAAATTGGAATTTCCTCCAGGAATCTCAAGCTGGGAGGAGGTGGCTGAAGCCTGGTGGTAGCCAAAGGAGTCATTTATCCTCTTGCTCCCTCCCTCCACTACCTAAAGGAGAGCCCACATAGTCCTGACCATCTGTGAGGCCACCTTGCAGGAGAAACTAAAGCCNAGANAATGATGGGTTAATAACGGGCAGGACACCTTGGGCACAACTGCTTAACTAAATATAGCCCTCAANCTAAGTTAGGAGCCAGAAGGTAGACTTGGGGTAGGGGGCAAGCAACTGGACATCTTTAACCCTCTTCTTTCTTGGTGTGGCCACATTGAATAGTTTTTTTTTTCTCTTTTCCCTACTTGTTTAATTGGCCTGTGAGGGTGGGTGGCTGAACCTGGCTTACTAGGGCAGTTAAGGCTCAGGCTCTAACCCCAAATAGCTCCAGTAACAGTGAGAGGTAAGAGTCTAAACAAAATGTATTGTTAACAAATTCTTATAATTGTCATGTGCTCCCTCCCCCAGAGTACAGATGTAGAAAAGCCAAAGGTTCAAGTTCAAAGCCCATCTACCCAGATATTTAGTTGACCTTGGG
>LZPO01044194.1:1106843-1121617 GCA_001675575.1 Neotoma lepida
TGAAATAAATCAATCTAAAAAGAGAAACTACCATTTGTCAATTGTGGTGCAGCATCAAAGAAAGANACACACGATTATCTGAAGAGGCTGTTAAAATATCCTTTCTGGGGCAATGAGTCGTCTCAATGGGTACAACCTCTGGAACCTACATGGNGGAAGCAGAGAACTGACTCTCTGACAAGCTGTTCTCTGACCTCTACTTACATGAGTGCTTCCCATGAACACTACAGATAATGGAGACTGTAGATCATGAGAAATGCTCACACACCTCAGCTTGCTACAGCTTCCTTCTCAGTCACTGCCAGGGTCCACCCCCACTCCTCACCACGATGCTGGCACCCTGATGGTCATCTTGTCTCTTNCCTCCTATGGCACCTGGCTGCATTACTCTCTCAGCATTCATCAGGGAACTAGGGAAGTTAGAACATTTTTAGAGAAAATGTTAAGACCAANTTTATTATTATAGTATCAGCATAGAAAGAACCTAACATCACAGCCAGGATGAGAAACACAGCCTCTCAGGTCTGTGCAACACCGATCTTATTTCTTTATCCCTACAGAGCNACAGCCTTAGAACTCCTCTAGCTCAAACCTTTATATTACTACAGAGCTGACAGACAAAGGCAGGGGANAGAAATGTCCTATCTTCCCAACCTCTGTATGTTTCAGGGAAACTGGTGAGTGAGGACAATGGGGAAAGAAGCTGAGGAATGGTTAAAAGAGAAATGTTAGTACATACTTAGTCCTGTCTACACTACACACTGGACCAAAGGTGGAAGCTGCAAGGGATGGGGGTGGGGGTGGTGATGGTGTGTTTTACTCAGATTTAACAGATATTGGAGCAAAATCAGAAATCAGAGAAATGAGAGCAAAATAAATGAAATAAATATAAACACAGATCCCCTAAATACATACAGTAAAGTAGCAAAGTAAAAGGCCTAGGATGCTCTCTAGGAAAGAAATAAAGGGAAATTTACAAACTTGGTGATAAGTAAAAAACATATTCATATTACAATTTAAGAATTTGTTCAGAGCAGGGCATGGTGGCNCATGCCTTTAATCCAAGCGCTCAGGAAGGCAAAGGCAGGTGAATCTCTGCGAGTTTGAGGCCAGCCTGGTGTACAAAGCGAGCACCAGGACAGCTAGGGCTACACAGAAAAAGCCTGTCTTGAAAAACCAAAACCAATCAATCAACCAAGCAAAGAATTTGCTCAGTTACTTAGAAAGGATTCAGGTATTCAAATATCACCAAGACTTCAGCACGGTCTCACACTCTTAACGTCTTTGTCAGAAGGGGATGTAGCTTTCCTTACAGATACAGCAGCCACAGGAAAGCCCCCCAGTCCCCTCAGAAGGCTGCTCACCTCTGCCAGAGCATCTCTCCAGCCGGAAGCACAGCAGGAATCAGCATCTGCAGGTGTGAGTTAAATGCCTTCACCAATCTGTATTATTAAATTCTACCAACAGTTCCTAGTGGAGCAGAATGTACGAACTCCTTCCAGCCAGGATCACATAGGTAAATCCTATCTTAAAAATCTGAAGTATCAACTCCTTTCAGAAGAAGGAAAAAGATTGACCTGCTCAAGGCCAGAGAGAGCACGTTCTCTTATCTTTGTTTTTATGATACTGTTGTCATGTGTATGTCTAATTTAAAGCCAAGAACTTGGACAGGAAATAAAAACTTAATTACAGGGCTCTTCTGGGAAGACACAGTGAACTCTACACAGCAGATATGAGGCCAAAAATCTGAAGATCCAGGTTGTAGTCACAGTCACCAAATACTCCCAAAGCTCACTTCATAGCTGCTAGGTCTCAGAACTCACTTCATCCTCAGCCCTATGGACACCACCACAGACTCCAAACTAGTCCCATAATAGAGGCTCATAAAATGTGTTAGATGAGTGAATAAAGAGACACTAGAGACAACCACACACAGTGGGAGAACAGATTAGTCTAAAACCACATGCATGCATTTCACTAACTCCACTCTGGCCACACTGGTCACTCCAGGAAGAGTCCTCTGAAAACTAGCTGGCTTGCTCCCTCCCAGTTTTACTCGGTACTAGTGTCAGACTCCCTAGGAATCCTCAGGTTATCCTTTACAATACTATTGTTGGATCAAACCAACCAGATTATAATAAAGTAGGCTGTTCCCACATCTGGTTGGGNGGACTCAGGACCCTCCTCGTATGGCTGGCATGCTAGCTAGGCTCCTTCCAAGAGCCTCAGTGGGCTCCCTCNGGCTCCCTCCCAGCAGGCACCACACCCCTTCAGGTTTCTGCTGAGTTGAAGGATATCTCCCCTGCCTGACTTCCACAAAGTAGAGATAATTCCAAGGCTACCTTACAACTGTCCAGGCAGGAATCAAGGCATTCTACAGGGATACATATGACTGTTGAAATGATGGACCCCAAGAAATTAGAATTTCCCCAGGAGTCTCANGCTAGGAGATGCAAAGGCTGGGACTCTGTTTCTATTTAAACCTAAACTTCATGTCAGGACAGGAAGATGGACTTAGGGGAGAGAGTTCTCACTGGATCTCTCTTCTTCCTAACTCGACCACACTAAATAAATCTCCTTTTTCTGCTTCTCACGATTATTTAACTGGNCTATTGAGATTGAGTGGCCAAACCTGGCTTAATAAAGTTGCCAGAGCCAAGACTCTGATCCTGTAAATCCTCTCAATGAAAGGTGAATGCTTTTGACAGCTTTTTAACCCAAGACTGTATGTGATGTTCCCATTGGTTGGCTCTGGTGTCTGTTCCCTCCTGGACCATGACCTCCCAACTACAACATGTGGAAGATCACTCCCTACTTACACAACGACAATTCAAGGGCAACTGAGCTGCGAGGAACCTGCTGCTCTGCTTTACCCAACATGGCCTTCATCACTGTACTCTTTCATCTTGTTTATACTCAGAGATCCCAGCAGAGGGCACCACGAGGGAGGAAGCTGACGGAGTTTAAAAAAACCAAATTCTCAGTTTCAGTGAGTCTCTGCAACACCAGATTGAGTCAGCCTGGCTCCCATGGACTGCAACCAGATGCCTCCTGCTGCCCCTGATATGCAAAGTGTGCAATCAGAACTGGGTGGCAGATGCACACTAGGAAGAGCATGACCTCAGCCTTCAAAGTCAGACCTGGAGAAAAGCCCTCAGCAGCTCGGGGTGTCTCCTCAAAGTCAGACCTGCAGAAAAGCCCTCAGCAGCTCGGGGTGTCTCCTGCACAGCAGCTTTTGACATTCCCTTCAGACTTTCATTTCAAATTAATGTTTCGTCCATAAAAATAGATTTTTTTAATGCTAAACATTATTTTTTTCTGAGTTTTTGTTTGTTTGTTTGGTTTTGTTTTTCCAAGACAGGGCTTCTCTGTGTAACAGCCTTGACTATCCTGGAACTCACTTTGTAGACCAGGCTGGCCTTGAACTCAGAGATCCGCCTGCTTCTGCCTCCCAAGTGCTGGGATTAAAGGCGTGTGCCTGGCTCTTTTAGAGTTTTTTAAAAACTAATTTTAGGGGCTTGGTGGTTAAGAGCACTGACTGCTCTTACGGAGGTCTTGGGTTCAGTTCCCAGCACCCACATGGCGGCTCACAGCTACCTGCAATTCCAGTTCCAGGGGTCCAAGCCATTTTCTGACTTCTACCAGCAGCCAACAAAACTCTCAGATATATATGATTAAAAAAAAAATAGTATTTTAGGTTAGCATACAAAGTCATGGGTTTTGTTGTAGTGTTTTCATGCCCAGCATTCATTTTTATTTCTTGCTTTGATGGTTCTGAACACGTGCTGTTTCTGTCCTTCCCATCCATCCTTTCCCAGCAGTCTCTGGTTCCTTTCATGTCTCCTATGTCCTTCCTTCCAACAGTGCTGGCTCCTCTTTAAATTCCTTCCAATCTGTTGACATCTTTCTGTAACCGATGCATATCCCACCCTTAACAAACACTCTAGGTAGTTCTGTTTCCCAAGAGTTCTCCAAAAAACCCTACAGTAAAAACAAAACAGACTAGGAGTCCAAGGGTAGCTCAAATCTGTGATCTAAGCTCTGATATAAAATTCTATCAACACCATGCATGCAAATGTGTGTTTGTACAATTAAAACAAAGATACAGGAAGCAGAGAGACTCATTATAACAGCCTCCCTAACAAACTACTCCAAAGACACACTACCCATGAGCCCTTCCTTCCTGCTTTCAGACTACTGGAACAACAGACAGCAGAGAATGAAAATTTCTCCAGGATTCCTGTGTTGGGGGAGGGAAAGGCTGAATCCCGGATGCCAGGCAGAGGAAGAGCTCACCCCTGCCAAGGAACATACGCTGATTTTTGGCCTTTGGTTTCATCTTTTCTATAAAACTTCCAACAGTGACACAGGAAAGATGAAAAGCAACTAAGGCTATTTCTCACTGCTTTGGTTAAATGTAAATAAATTAATTTTCCTTTATCAACTTGCTTTTTGTCAATTTTTTTAAAAAGAAATGGTAGTTTAGGGGGCTGTAGAGATGGCTCAGTGGTTAAAGGCTGCTCTTCCAGAGGACTCCCAGAACCTATGTGATGGCTCATGTAACCCCAGTTCCAGGAGATCTGATGACTTCTTTTGGCCTCTGCAGGCATTGAATGCATGCACAGACATCCATGCGGGCAAAACACCCATATACATAGGATAAATGATGTTCTAAAAAAAGAAAGGAGGGNAGGAAGGAAGGAAGGGCAGACAGACAGACAGCTTATAACTCTAAGTACCTCCTTATGCCAGAGTTACCAAATACAACAGGGTGGAGAGAGCTGACACAAGGTCTTGTCTCAAACTCAGAGGATCCTCTGACACTGGACTTCTGAGCACTGATACATAAATGTGCATCACCACATCTGGCTCAGAAATCTTACTACTTCATCTAATTTGAACTTGCATATAGAACAATGGGGCATGTATGAACAGAAGAAACACGTGTACTGTGTCCATGGTCAATGCTTGCCACCTGTTGCTCGTAGCCCCTGCAATGATCTCAGTGCAGGTTCCGATGGACTCCACTTAGGTTCAGCAAGACTCAGGGCAAGCTCCAGGANTCATCATCAATTGATGCTTAAACAGAAGTCAAGCCCCTAAGAAGCCAAGCTTCTTGGGAAGTGGCACTTTAATAAACATGAATGACCTGCATAACATTTTTTTCTTGGGCAGGGTCTCTTTCTATGTAGCCCTGGCTGCCTTGAAAACCGATATGTAGACCAGGCTGCCCTTGAAATCACAGAGTTCTGCAGGCTTCTGCTTCCCAAGTACTNTGATTAAAGGTGTGCACCATCATGCCTGGCTCTCATCACCCACATTTTTAAAAGCCAGGTGAGGCAGCATATACCTGTAATCCCAGTGCTGGGGTAGCAGAGACAGGAAGACCCTTGGGGCCTGCTGGCCAGCCAGTATAGCTGAATTGGTAAGCTCCATGTTCAGGGAGAGACTGGCCTAAAGAATGAGATAGAGGCAATTAAGATGCCTGATGTTGGCCTCTGTTCGCAACATACACCCATGCAGGCACACNCACACACGTATGAACACACACATGACAAACCAAACACTGATTAGAGTTCTGAGTTCTGGTTGGGTGAAGTCTGCTGATCAACATCTACAGCCTTCTTCACCCGTATGTAACAATCCAGAAGTCAGCAACAGGCACTCGGCCAACCCGGAAGAAAGAACTTTTAAATGTTAATGCTAATAGTTCCTCTGCTATCTAAGACTGTGCCCTAGGAGGTTCCCTGGGAGGGAGTGTGCACTGAGGGCAGCTAGGACAACTACCACATCTTGGTGCGACACAAGCCGCCTCGGGCTGTCGAAGTGAATTACTGCTGGAGCACCTGTCATCTTTGGCACTCTAGAGACAAGATGCAGAACCTGGTACATGGGAGATGCCTTCCGGTTACTAAGCACAAATACTTTAATACAGTCTTACTTTATTCCTGAGACAGTCGTGTGAGACATTCAGGGAAAAAATATTTTAAAAAATAATTTTAGTTGTTAGTATTCCAACAATGAAAATGAAGTTACTTTTGATGCTCTTGATCTAAGTAGTGGCTACTTGGGGATTTACTTTATACTCATTCACTGGACTGTGTGCGTGGGGGGTGTGGCACACACATACTGTATATGTCTTTNTATTAAAAAAAATAAAAGGTAGTAACTGTCCACCATAAAAAATGAGAGAAGAAAGAGAGGAAGAAGCTGGGCCAAGCAGGCTGCTGACTCACATTCTTTGTTTTGGGCTTTTTCAAGTCCTGGAACTCACTCTGTAGACCAGGCTGGCCCTGAACTCATAGAGATTCACCCGCCTCTGCTTCCCGAGTGCCGGGGTTAAAGACATGTGCCACCACTGCCTAGCACATTCTTTGTTTTTAAAAGACAGAAGCATAGTTTTCTTCTTTCTGTCAAACTCAGTATACTATGCTTTCATCTAGAAAAAAAAATCTATTTCTTAATAAAGCAAACCTTGGTTTATTGAGACACCCGTGCTTTGTGTCCTCAGCATTTGTCCTGACTGAAGGGAGAGCTAGTGGGCGACAATCTGCTCTGTCATCCAGAAAGGACAGAGGGGTTCCAGTTCCGGGTTAGGATCAGGCAGGAAGGATGAACGTCCAAAGGAGGGGGCCTACAGAGCAGAGCCAACATTGCTCAAGTGTACTGCCAGGACCAGAAAGTTATGCCAGAGGCCAAAGAAAAACAAACTTCAAAGGTNTAAGGTTACAGGGTTCAAGGTTAGAGAGACTCATTTGTTTTTGTTATGTCGCATGTGACTCCGTGTGTGATGTGCCTACATGCCTGTGCATGTTTGAATGCGTGTGTGTGTGTGGCCGCGTGCATCCGAGTTTGGAAGCTGGAAGTTGATGTCAGGTTCTTCAATCACTCTTCACTTAGTTACTGAGGCAGGTTCCTCACAGAGGCTGGGGTTTGCCATTTCCAGCCAGTCTAAGCTAGCTAGCTTGCCCCNAGGTACTGTGCTGAGGCTCACAGGTGGCTGTCATGTCCACCTGCTTTATGTGGGTTCTGGGGATGCTGCCTCAGTTCTCACACTTGCACTACTGGGCTTTATCCACAAGCCACATCCCACCCCCCACCCACCCCCATCCCAGAAGAGAAGTTCTATAAATATCTACTGAACAGAACTCTTCTTTTTAACTGGTTGATCCAGAGTGCAGTTTTCCTTCCTGCCCCAAAGAAAGTGGGAAAGTGGGTCCGGTGAACCAGCAGGAAATACTAGCCAGCAGAGATGGAAGAAAGGATGGTGAGAATGCCTAGAATTAGAATATGGGTCCAACATCTTCTTCCCTCTGCCCTCACGACTCCCACCCATTCACCGAAGCAGGAAACTAGAGAAGAGAAACACAGAACACTGGCGGCTGAGCAGCAGCTCAGGTCAGTCCCAGCAGGCTGAAACATCACACTCCATACACTAAATGCCACTGGGTGGTAACAAAGGCCCTGGACTGCTGGAGGGCTGCACACAGACAAAGAAGGGAGAGGAACCTATGCCTGGGTGGTCTAAAAGCTGTCTTTTAGGTAAGGCCATGTCAACTTTAAACATACCCCTTGCTAACCAAAGCAGCCAAGAAGCCAGGTTTGGGAAGATGACACGCTCTCAAGGAGAACCAGAACCCCCTCCCCCGCAGACCTAGGACAACCTACCCTAGTAGATAAAGGACTACAAGGACAGTGATCCCCAAAGCTACCGGAATGCAAAATGTTGCACTGCCATTAGTGGGAACTCCATTCCCAACACAGACATGAAAATTTACCTCCAACTTAATCCCCAAATTCTGAAAACAAAAACAAACAAACAAAAAATGAACCCATTTTTCATAAAACTTAAAACAGAGTCTANAAGGCCTGACATATTTTATTTGAGGGGCATCCCTCTTAGAGCATTCTAAGAGACAGAAAGCCATTTTCCAGGGCTACACAATGGACACGCCACCTGACTGCTCTCACAGTAAAAGCGTGGCTATGAAGCCAGCCAGTTCCAAGTATTCTCAGGGCCAGGCTCCACACGACAGACCCTCCAGATTCTCGTAGTGAACACAGACTCAATACTTAATGATTACCATCCCCAGCAACACTGGGGCAGCAGGATGGAGCCTTAACACAGGACCAGCTGTTTTAGCACTTGGGACACGGGTTCAAACAGAATGCCCCTGGCCTACAGTTAAGGCCAGCTCTCAGCCGAGTGTCAGGGCACACACTTGTGGGCCCAGTGCTGAGGAAGCGGAGACAGGAGGACTACAAACTCAAAGATGACTAATAAGACTATGTCTCAAAAATAAATAAATATAAAACTGCTGACTCTCACCTTCCATTCTTGGGTATGAGACATGGTTTGATTTCTGGGGCTTGGGGGCCTTATGAGGAAGATCACATATGGAGGAAGAAGCAGGAATAAAAGTAACAAGAAATTGTAAGCAAGGCATCTGTCACTTTATTTCAACTTCCATTCATGGTTTTAATTAACATTTTAATTATTTTTTTTTATACATTTTAAGCTAAAATTCAATTACACTGCTTTCTCCCCACTCCTCCAATCCTGTTAATAATAATATTTTACTACTACTACTATTATTACTATTATTATTGAGGCAGAGTGCTATGTAGCTCAGGCTATACTTGAACTCACCGTGGAGCCTAGAATAACCCTGAAAGCTTGTTCCTCCTTACTTCACCTTCCCACGTGCTACGATTTCAGGTACATGTCCTTGCATCCAGCTTTATACATATACATTAAAAGCAAAAAAGAGAGCCGGGCGGTGGTGGCGCACGCCTTTAATCCCAGCACTCGGGAGGCAGAGACAGGTGGATCTCTGTGAGTTCGAGGCCAGCCTGGGCTACCGAGAAAGTTCCAGGAAAGGCGCCAAAGCTACACAGTGAAACCCTGTCTCGAAAAACCAAAAAGCAAAAAAGAGGCCATGAACTTGAGAACAGGGGAGGAGGCAACGTGGGGGAGTTGGAGAAGAAAAGGGAAGAAGGGAAATGATGTAATTATATTTTAATTAAAAAAAAAATCTAGGTATCCAAGTATGGCCATGTTTTTGAGTGTGTTCTGTTTTTCATTCTTGGCTTGGCTTTTTCTAGAAGTATGACTGGGTAAAAAAAAGAAAATCAAAGACAAACAGAAGCAAAAACTGAGCAAAACAGGTAAGGCAGAGACCTAGAAAGCATCAGCACACAATTTCCAAGTCACCGCACACTCAAGATCAATGTCTATCTCATGGTAAGAGGTTTACACACTTGAACTCAGGGTCTTCAAGCTTCCAATATTAACCGTCCGCCTGCAGCTTCAAACTTTTTTTTAAAGGCATTTATAAGCAGGCACTTTTAAAAATTTTTAATTTGGAGCCTTGCTGATGTAGGCTTGGATGGCTTAGAACTCGTAGTGATTCTCCTGTCTCTGCTACCAAGTACTAGGATTGCACACATGTGCCACCCCACCAGGGTACACAAATCCTCTTTTAGTGAATTAAGAAATATAGATTTTAGCTAGAAGGTGGTGGTGCACACCTTTAATCCCAGCACTCGGGAGGCAGAGGCAGGCGGATCTCTGAGTTTAAGGCAAGAACGGACTTCAGAGTGAGTTCCAGGATAGCCAGGGCAACACAGAAATCCTGTCTCAAAAGCAAATGTGTATGGGTGTATGTATATATGTCTATAAATAATAAATAAATAAATAAGAAATCTTGATTTAAAGCTGACACATATTTAAAAGCTCTCAAACTGTCACTACTCCAGATTCTGCACCTCTCACTGACCTTGTGTTACAGTACTGTCACAGCCATGGTGTACCTCTCACTGTCACAGTCGTGGGTGTGAAGACCAGCTACTGAGGGTCTTAGAGGCTTTGTTTTCAATCTATGGACAGAGACTAGTTCCGTTTCTTTAGTAGGATGTCCCCAGTGGGGACTAAAGCTCTTCCTGTCTTTTTAAAAAGGGATCCCAGGACCAGGATGGCTCAGGGGGCAAGGGTGCTTGCCAAGCAAGCCTAGAGTTAATCCAGTGCCCCCGGGNAAGGTGGATGGAGACAGCCGACTCCACAAAGCTGCCCTCTGACCTCTGTGCACGTGCCAAGGCACCACATTGTACACAAACGATACATTAAAAATCAGAATAAAGAAATAAAAAGGATTCTCTAGCTGAGTGTGGCGGCACATGACTGTACCCAGTCCTCAGAGACAGGAGCCTAATTGCCATAAATTTGAGGCCATTGTCTCTATAACAAGTTACAGGCTAAAACTACAGTGTGAGACCCTGTCTTGACAAAACAAAACCCCTTTCTTCACACCATCACGCTGTGAAAAGACACATGGTGTATGAGTCCCATGACTACTGCCGGCCTGTGTCCAGTGTCAGAGAGAGTGTCCGTGTGTCCTAACATCAGAAAAGAACTCACAAAGCCTGCTGTCACCACTGTGAGAAGCCAAGCATCAACATTTCAAGAAGCAGCTTTCTTTTCACCAACGACTAGTTACATACAAACCCTCCTTCGCAGTCAACGTATTCTAGACTGGTAGAACTGGATAGACACAACACGTACAACCATTAGAGGCTGAATTCCTTCATCACAACATCACCATGGCAACCCCAGTCTCCAATGTATGGCTGTCCCTGCATAATTCTAAAGTCAGCCTTCCCAATTTTCCTCCTTTGCTTCTTTTCAATTTTTTAACTACTTGTTTGGGAATTCTGTACAATGTGTTTTGGGTCCACCCCTTTCCTACTCATCCAACTTTGTGTCCTTTCATCTCCAAGTTCTTGACACAAAGAGCTTCAATATCACTGACAAACTCAGAATCTCGTAACATCTCTGGCCAGCCTCTAAAACAATTTAAAAATAGGTGTTGCAATATAAGAACTTCTCTATTCTCCAGNTTGCGCTTATTGAGAAAATGTATCATTACTTTGTATGTGTATGTGCACATATGTCCCACGGGGCAGGTGTGAAGGTTAGGTCAGAGGATAACCTGAGGGATCTGGGAGTCTATTCTCTCCTTTCTACATGTAGGTGGGAGGACTCGAACTCAGGTCTTCAGGCTTGGTGGCAAACACCTTTCACCCACTGAGCTATCTTGCTAGACTAAGAACAGTAATTTAGCCTAAATATTTACACATCGAGGCTGGTTAGTAAAGGATAATTGGCTATTGGTTTATTTATCATTTGCCTGGACTTAAGAAATATCTCGGGGAAAAAAAAACACCGAGAAGTTGAGGTCCTCACTTGAATACGGAGTTAAAATGCATAATCATTACTGTTTAGACACTTACAATAATGAACTCTGGAGCCTACAGTCCAAACAAGCAATTGGCGTGGGTACAAGTATAAACAGTTAATGGCGACTGGCCAGAAGTCCTCATTCCGACAGTCTAACCTCCTGTCTCTATGATGACTCCCTGACTGGCCACCTCCTTCCAGGCCCACCACATTGGGCAAGCTCATTTCTTATGGGCATCTCTTCTTGCTCGGGGAAAGACTGAGAAGGAGAAAGTTTTCAAGTCCTCTTCCTACCCACTGAACGAACGATCAGACCAGAATTAGCCTGGATGTGGCCTCTCACTAAAAGGCAAAGGCTCTGTTACAATGAAAAGTCACATTATGTTCAAAAGGTCCCTGACATCAAGCCAAGAAAATTAGTTCAGAGGGAAAAGAANCTGTTGCTGAGATAAATCAGACCAGTATATAGACCTAACAAAAAGCTAAAAGCGCACCCAAAGCAGCCATGCCTGGACTCTTAGTCCCTAGTAAAGCTCTGGGGAATTCCTGCCTCCACTGAGCATGGGACTACTGGATGACAAAGTTAAAGTGACAGTGACCTAATACACTTGATTTAATCAGAGAGAAACATTTACATTGCTGAATTAAAAAGTACTTTTAGGGCCAGTGAGACAGCAGCTCCTCGAGTAAAAGTGTTGCCACAAGGCCTAATTAATAACTTGGGCTCCTCCTGGAACCCAGATCCACAGGTTGCAAGCAGAGACCTGCCTCCCGCAAGGTATCCTCTGGTCCTCACATGTGTCACAGAAAAACACAAAGTAAATCAATCAATGCCACTTTAAACATGTTTAAAAACACTTCTATTCACTTTTTTTGCAATTCTAACATTGATGGTCTTTAAATTTCTTACTCATACTCCAAAGCAGCTGCTGTATTTCCTCCATTTTTAATGGAAAATTTAATTTTGTTAATGAAATTTGTTTAAAAAGCAAAGTGTATTTTCTACGTATTTCCTATGGCTGGAAGCCAGTAAGAGTATACTGTAAAGCTTTTCTTTTCAGTAAAGGGGGAGAATTAAGATATACAAGATACTTAGGTAACCATGTTTTAATCTCTCATTCACCTGAGAAAATGTAGGGCTGAGATCAGTAAGAATGAGCTTAAGCATCATGCTGTATGGTCTAATTAGTTAATATCACCCAAATGCCAAGGCTGTGTGAAAGGAACTTTCTGCTTCACTGTGTGGCTCAAAGGCTTCTCATCGAAATGAATAATGTCAATGGAGGGATTCCCTTTCCAACATTTGAGCTCCACGGCCAACATGGCTTCCCCTGGTGACTGGTGTCACTCCTGCAGACTGCCAGGTTCTTCAGGAATGTTCTCTCCCTCTCTCCATGTCTGACCCCCATTTCTTATCTTTTACTGCCTCAAGGCGTCAGACCTTGTACCAGGAGAATCAACATCATTGGGTAAGATACAGGAAAGATAATACATAATTATCTTGGAAAAAATCAACTCATCTCTCTCTTGTAAAAAGTTAATTATCATCTCCCAAAATAAATCATACTTGGGGAGCCCACTCAGCCATTATGCCACAAAGAATAAGGGGTCTGACCCAAATACAGTAGGGCATAGCCACTGTCTCCAGTACCTCACTTTAAAGTCCTATCTTCTAAGACCACCCCTGTTCCTGAGATCCACATAACACTAACAAAGCAGCAGAGGCAGCAGCACCCTTCTCCCACTGTCCTCAGCTCAGGGCTATGGAGTCACCTTGATTAGCCTCCTTCCCTGTCAAACTTGAGTATCTACTCACTAACTCAACAAGTCCTGTTTCTTCTCTCTTCACAATCTCATCTGCCTTCTTTGAGCTTTCTCAGTCAGTATCTCAGTACAGACCTTTTTACTCGGCTCCTACCTACTCACCCACAAACCTCCCCACCTGCTGCCCATTTCACCCATGGACACCTGCTTACTATCTCACAGCTGATTAGAAACAGAAGCAGCCACAGAATGAACTCGGTCTTGTCCAGCATGCAGAATTCCCCATGGTTCCAGACAGTGTTCCAACTACACTCCAGAATCAATGGGCTCACTGGCCACCTCGCCAGCAAGCACTGTCTTTCCCACAGAAAATGTGAACAGTTTATCTCCAACCCTGTGAGTACTCTGTACAACCCTGATTCACGAGAGTTTCTCATGGGGCTGTGTTTCTCATCCTGGCTATGATGTTAGGTTCTTTCTGTGCTGATACTATAATAATAAAATTGGTCTTAACACTTTCTCTAAAAATGTTCTAACTTACATAATTGTACATAATGGTACAATTACCCCAGCTGTAACAATTAATCACCCTATGGCAGTCTTACCTCATATACCACCTAACCCACACAGGCATGTCTAACCTGTGGCCCACGGGCTACATATACCCCAGGATAACCATGAATGTGGCCCAACAAAAACATTACAAGGATTTTGGGTTTTATCTGGTAACTCAATCCATGGCTCTCAACTCTGTAGGTGACAATGTCAAGAAACTAAACATTATTTTCATTGCTACTTCATAATTGTAATTTTTCTACTGTTCTGAGTCATCATGTAAATATCTACTATGCAGGATATCTGATGGGCAACCCCTGTGAAAGGGTCATTCCACCCCAAAGGGGTCGAGACTCACAGGTTGAGAACTGCTCCTAAAAGGAATCCCTGTCCTCATCAGCAGGCATGCCCCTCCCTTAGGCCTCTGACGGACATCCTCAGGCTACACCCTGCTTGGTCCCATCTGCAGCCACTGTTCTAGAAGCCACCAGCGTTATCTGCCGGCACTGATAACTCAGGATTCCCTAGCAAGTGCTCCCCACTCTCCTCTTAGTTCGGAGTGGAGGACTGACTGATTTCTCAGCTCGGCATTCAATTTGTTGCTTTCATTTCAATGTCACATATTATTACATACATTTTCCCAGCCAAATTCTTTCTTCACTTCAGGGTTCTGCCTTAATTTACCTTCTGTTTTGCTAATTTCCATTCTCCCTCAATTTCAAGTTGTGGGGATTTGTTGTTTTCTGTTTTCTTTGAAGACAGAATCTTGCTATATACTCCAGGCTGGCCTTCAACTTGTAATCTTGAGGTCTCAGCCTCCTGAGTTCTCTAAGTGTGAGCCACCATGCCCAGTCTACTTCAGATGTTTCTATGCTTGATCTAGAACGCTGTTCCTGGACCTAGTTAAGATTTAAGCACACACCTTTCGCCCCAAACACTCTGGTCCTGTCTTAAAGCCCCACAGCACCCCCCCTTGGGTATGATTATTTTCTTTTTTAATGATGGAAGCTTAGGTAGCATTCCCTAAAGCTTGGTCCTGGGGTTCCTACAGAAGCAGCAGAAGCAAGGCAAAGGAGGTGACTTGAGTGGGGATGCTGGAATTGACTCCTATGCACTCCCCAAGGAGGTGCAGGCACAGTGGATCATCTGTGTGGACTGTGTGGAAAGGTTGGAGATGAATGGTTTAAGAATGAAACCTAAGCTGGGCGGTGGTGGCGCA
>LZPO01044194.1:1138346-1163076 GCA_001675575.1 Neotoma lepida
TGGACAAAAGGGTACACTGCCTGACACACCACAGCTCCTAGTGAGTAGCATTAGTACTACTAGTATTAATATTACCTAGTAAGGACAAATGAAGAGGTGCTGAAGAGGTGGGAAAGACAGAGGAGAGATGTGGTTTTTTTGTTTGCTCTGTTTTTAATTAATTTGGGGGGGCATTCTTNTGGGGAGGGATGCTACAGAGGTTGGGGCAGAAGGAACTGGGAGGTGAATGGAATTAGGGTGAATGATGTGAATTCTCAAAGAATCAATTAAGAGCTATGTTATATTAAAAAAAAGAGAAAGGGATCATGTATTTGATTCAGATTTAAGAACGGTCATAGATCACAGTCATGGTGGTAAGCCTGGCCAGGGACCAAAGAGTGATGAGGGAACTGATCTACAGGAGAGCCTGGTAGTGTGACCCCCTTGGGCAAAGAAAAGCTTCAAATAGAAACACTGGGTACAAACAGGCAACAGAAGTATGACCAGTCCCAGAATCCTGTTCTCTGAGGGTACAAAGATGTATCAGCCGCAGGCTGTGTTTGAAGGGCCCCAAGAAAGACCTCAACCCCAACAGTAGCCTGCTATCAAATTTGTATATTCAAAATCTGACACTATTAGGCAAAATGATGTTAGAAGTCTTAGNTTTTTATCTGATCTAAAGCTCTGATGGTCAGTATTTATTAGATNTTGTCTAACAGTAAAAACTTTCTCTGATCTCTGCGTGTACCCACACCCTTGAGTCCTGGCCTTTGATCTCATNTGAGACAGGGTTCTAGCCAACCTTGGAGCTTCTAGGGAGCCTCCTGTGTCTGCCTCTTACCTCAGTGTAGGAGTGATGGAATTAAAGACAAGAGCTTCTACAGCTTGCTTTATACAGGTTCTGGGGATCCGAACTCAGGTCCTCATGCTTGCACAGAAGGTGTTTTACCCCTGATCCATTTCCCCAAGCCACCAATAAAATATTTTAAAATATGATCTCTGTAAGGGAAAATAGTGAAAGAGGTCCCTGCTTCAGCTAGAATATAGTGTGGTTTGTCTGTGTGTTGTCTGTTCATGTCTGAGACAGTCTTACTATGCATGCAGTCCAGGCTGGCCTAAGAACTCTTGCAGTCCTCTTGCCTCATCCTTTCAGGTGCTGGATTCCAGGTATTACATCAATAAGAGCTGTCCACAAGTAGACAGGTAAAGGTTTGAGTGTTGGCACCCCATTCAAGGTTTTGTAACATGGGCAGGTTATCGGGGTCCTTTTGGCTTCCCATTCTTCAGCTTTAAAGATAACTACTCTATTTTTTAAGGTTTATCTTTATGTGTGTCNGGGTTTTGTCTGCATGTATGTAAATGTGTGGATGGTGTCCGCAAAGGCACCATGGTACCTCCAGAACAGGGCACCACAGGATCCCCTGGACTAGACAGTTCTAAGCCACCATGAGGGTGCTAGGAATTAAATCTAGGTTGTCTACAAGAATAGTAAGTGAGGACTCAAGTCNGATGTAAACTCTATAAGCCAACAAAAGGCTCTAAAGCTTTTTGAATGGACCAGCGGGAGAATGGCAATTAGGTGTCTGAACCAGGACAATGTGAACTAAAAAGAGCAGAAGAAAACCTCGGCACCAGCCTGCTCATAACAATTTCATCAGGGCAATGTCCGAGTCCCATCCCTGGCATGTGACACAAGCTAAGCCTGTCACGACATAGGCCAGGCCAATGACAATCCTTCCCTCAGATCCTTTTAAAATTTCAGTTTAGGGAAAGAATATTAGTTTCTTTTGGACCACAAGTATGAAGAACTGCATCTACAGACTGTTCTTGACCATGTGCTCTCTTCCAATGAGAAGAAATCCATCTTCAGTAAAAAAACAAAGCCAACACTGAGAGACAGAGACAAAAGCAGGAGAGAAAGGAGAGATCGGCATACCTCCATTTCAAGTCCTAAAACTCACTTCAGTTTGGGTGAATAAAAAAACAAAAACAGACAAGCAACAAAAGCCATGGCCCTTTTTGCTTAAGCTAGACTGTGTGAACTTTTACCACTAGGAACAAAGAAAACGATAGCCTGACATGGAAGGACAAAGTGTGGCATCCCTAACCAAGTATGCCAAAGGCCACCAGTGCCCGGCTCACCCTGGGCTTGTTCCTGGCCCTCCTCCCTTCTAGTCCTCATCTAAGAAACTAGGTTAAACCTCTTTGCTACCAGGTGTTCAGGAATCCCACAGACCGGCAAGCTGAGTCATGTGCTTAATCAGTTCTTGCAGCCATGACTAACCCCCGCCCCCCAGCATCAAATGCAGAAACTTCAACATCTTTTACATCTAAAGCAGTCACCTCCACCAAGTGTCAAGTAGACTGGGCTTCAGGCTCTGCGTGGCACGGAGGTTGGAGGGCGCTGAAAGCACAGCCCCTTTAAATGCAACTAGTGTAAATGACATTCATCTACCGAAAGAAATCTTTTATCACAAATGGACAAGGAAAAAACCTCTTTCTTTCCACCAGCCAATCACTTTACCTGGCTAATTTTGAATTATAATTTTTAAAAATTTTTTTTCAGTGATTATTCTATTCATTATAATATTAACTGAACTCACTCTAAGAGTTCATGTTTTTATACCCTAATACTGGGGTTTCAGAAAAGAGTCAAGATGATCACAGGGAAAACCACTCAGTTCAAAATTTTAACAGTTCAGTCTTAGGATATTTACACATAACTTGGTTTGAGCTATGAAGTTTCTTTGGTTTTAAGAAAACATTCTGTTTACTTCACTATTAGAATACCTCTTAATGCTGGCCACACCTTCTTGGTAGGTCTTTGTTCTTAATTTTTTAGCAGTTATCTGTGACTATATGGAGCTAAGTGGAGAATTATAACGATAATTTCAAGTAAGAGCACGTAACCAATTATGACAGGAAGGAGGCAGATGGGTGATGCCACTGTTCAGTGTCCTTGAGGCCAACACATGAGGGAAAGTATAAAGCCAGGCTGGGAGCTTACAGAGAAGAAACACATACATGNAAACACACGGACATACACAGACACATGCACACACATATACACGAAACACATAAACATACATGCATAAACACAGAGAGAAATAAACATTTGCACACANACACACATGCACATACTCAGACACAAAGGAATAAACATGCATGTACACAGACACACAGAGAAATAAACACAGATGCACACAGACACACATGCATGCACACAGACATAGACAGACAGACACACACACACACACACACATACACTTTTAAGAGAAAAGAAAAAGAACAAAGCCATAAATTGCTCTTTCTGGCTGTGGTGGTGGTGAATTTCCCACAACGCCCCCGTGGCTTTAGACACTCTGGATTTTCTGACCAGTCCTCAGTCATCCTGACAGCCTCTTCTTTTGGACTTGTTTTCTTCCACACGAAACTACAATGTGAGAGCTGTGCAATGCTACCTATGCTATGAATAGAAACAGTATGTGACTATGAGTCACTAACTACAAGAAACTGGGTTCGCCTTAGTGGAAAACTCAGAAAATTAATAATTAATAGAACACTTGAAAAGTGTCTGAAAAGAAGGAAGGTGGGTGGGTAGGTAGGGCAGTCGAGCTCAGCTGAGCAGTGTCTCCGCAGGCCGAGGAAGGACTGATGTGTGCTTGAAGCCATGGCTACATGTAAGCTCTAGGCTAGCCTGAGCTACATAAGGTCCTGTCGAAGGGGAAGGGAAGAAAACGAATCACAGGTTTCTATGTTAGGACTTTACTTGAAAAGAAGGGAAATGAGAATTACTTTCTAACTGAAAGCTATGTAGAGGGAAGTTGCTCATTTCACATTTTCTACCAATTTAATATTAAAGATATTTTTTGANTAATTATAAAAGTCATCATTTTGTCACTAGTATTTGAGGAAAGAAAAAGGATTTTGGCATCAGAAACGTGAGCTAATTCATGGTGCGCCCAGGCAGTTGTAAAGCTCTAGCAGTTCCTACAACAGTGGACCCAGGTCCAGATAATACTGGGCCACACTCTAAGCCACTGAGGAAACGTGATGGGTGTGAATTAGTCACTGTTGTGCCTTTATCAAAGGTGAGCAGAAAATATCTAGCAGATAAAAGTAAATAAAGGGACCAATAAATAAAATCAACTTCCAAGAGAATTACACAGAGGTCAACTCTTCTCTTCCCTCAATTCAACCAAATCCAGCAAGTGTTTCTGAGCATATGTCTGTGCCAAGAACTGCTAGCAGTTGCCAACAGATAACAACCAAAGAGCTTGCCTGAGGTGTGCATCTTGGAGGACTCCTGTCACCTGGAGGCCCACTGTCCTCGGGCCCTATCCACTCAGCAAAACAACTATAAAAAAGTGAGGGAGAGGTGGAAGGCAGACCAGGACATACTTTGGAAAAATATGACTTTTAAATGTACTTAAGTATCCTAACTAGCATTAAAAACTTATAGTTTTATATGACCTCAACTCCAATAATACCACTTCTAAGAAAAATATACTCTAACAGAGATGCTATACTCTAGTCACAGCCCCACATTTCTAATTCCTCCAGTGAGAATGATGGTCAATCAGAGACAAGGTAGAATGAAGAAAAACTTTCTAAAGATGAGAAACCATGAGAAGAAAACGTAGATAGTACAATAGCCCCAGATATGACATGGATAACTGGAACACGTCACAGCAGAAGGAACCTGCATCTTTATTTCCAATCATCACTAAACGCAGGTGCATGTTTCATACTGAATCCTATCCTCACNGAAGAGATAACGGCTGTCTGCTTGAATGCATGAGCACAGTAAAGTCACTTACAAACTAACAAATCCTGCTAAAAGCAGATTTGTTTGGGAGTTCAGATATTACCAAATTATGATCCTCCAAATACAGTAGCTATTCAGAATAAAAATCCATCTTGGCAGTGGGGCTTTTGCCTTTCTCCTTAGTGGCCAAGTGTCAAAAAAAGACAAAGAAAAGAAAAAGGAAATGAAATTGTCAATATATTTATTTAGCATAGATATTACCAACATTGTAAGCACTGATTTGAAGGGTGGGGTGTGACTCTGATGACATGCTTGCCTCGAGTAGGTGAGGCCCTGGCCCTGACCCCAAGCACAAAGTATTCACAGACAGAACCTGTAAGCGCTCACTTACCTACTCAGCCCATGCACTGACCATTCCTACATTAGCCTCAGCCAGAAAAGAGGGAAAATGGGGGCGGGGGTCCACAAAAGTGACACGGCCTCTGTGAGTCATTTCAAGTGGCATTCTTTGCTTCCTGATTCATTCAAGCCTTACGGAAGGACCGGCTGAAACAGGAGTGGAAGAGAAGCTCTAAGACCTATCAGATGATAGAGGATAAAAATAGAAANGCCACTACTCGTTAGAAAGACACAGGTGCAAACAAGATGAGAAGAGTGCTTGGTCACACCATCAGCATTCCTAAAAGACACCATAAATAGGCCTACAAGAAACTAGTGACATCAGACTCCCGATAGCTCCAAGCCACGTGAACTGCTCCTCCTCCATAAGCAGCCGCAGCTCTACTCTATCTAAACCGGAAGCTCCTGCTGCCCTCGCACACAGCAGTACTGAGTAGAGCTCATCATTTCAGTCCTGATGACCACAAACATGGGTCTATCACTGCAGAACTATTCAGACCTCAGCATTAAAGGNAGCTACAAACAAAGCCTTCCTGGTGATTCTCTTAGAACTTTCTTGCATTGGAGGCCAACTTTCTGTTCTAGATTACCCAGCTGCATAATCGTGTGCCTTCCTATATTAAGACACATGGTACGGCAGAAAGAACACTATACCATTTTACAGTGAGAAAGATCAAGACTGCATCTAAAGTTTTTCTTCCCTCTTTTCTTACTGGTGGCCTTAAGAGACTGGCAATTTCCTTGAACTCCCNTCTGCTCTTGTGAGGACTAAGGCTACCACCACAGGGTTATCANCGAGATCAGCAGCAGTCCTGGCAAGTGGTCCCCTGTTTTTCATACTAGGCCAGCTATCCTCATCTTTCCCATCCCGTCCATGTGCTGNCCACACATGGCAGTGGATGAGTGTTCAGGCAAGCTCCTGTTTTGTCAATCAGCCTGTGGATGCTTCACAAAGGCAGAGGTCATAAGCCCATGTGATACCTACAAGACTTGTCACCAATGAAGCCATCTTCCCAACTCCACAGACTAGGGTGCCCCTGGCTCCATAGAAGCCTTGTANTGTAAAGGCACTGGCCCCTGATCTCTCCTCTTCGCCTTGGATGCTATCAGCAGAGTGAAGACAGAAACTGAGAGCAACACACTCATTGTTAAGTGCTGTTAAGAAAGGGCCTTCAAATATTTTTTTGTAAAGGTGACCGAGTTGGCACAGCTTGTGAGTGTGGGCAAGTGGTGAGTGGAAAATAGGCCAGAAGACCTGGTCCAACCTGGCTGCGAGCCTTATTGCTTTCATGGCCTGCCCAGGCCAGCAGTCCAAGTTTCTGCTGCATTTGCTGCAACGGGAGCACCTACCTGCCTCATTCCAAGGGTTGTGAGGACTGGTGCGGTTACTNTCTCTCACTGTACCAGCTAGGAAGCTTTCAATGAAATTATTTCAAATAGCTGGACGATTGGTGAGACAAACACAGGATTTCTTCCTGCCCTTCTTGTCTCTGCAGCAGATAGAGGTCTAAACAGAATAGAGTTCCAAGGGAGCCAGGGGAAACAGTGGCAAAGTGTGTTTTTCTCTCTGAAAACTCTTCCTCAGGAGAGAGTAACACCTCCAGCCTGGGTGGTCAGGAAGGGTCCTGAGGGTGGGTGCCAGGCACTTGGAGTGTGTTGTTGTGTCTTGCCTGGAACCCAGTNTGCATTTTGACTCAGAACACACTGTCAATTAGAATCCTTGATGACAGTGGCACGTTGCTCAGTAACGGAAGTGTTGTTTGGATCAAACTATTGTAGCAAGTGTTTTTTGGCAGGTATGCCCTGTTGATACAGAGCCAGGCAACTGCTACAAAATTGCCACAATTCAAAGGTTCAGATTAAACAGTGACTTAGATTATGCCAGCAGTGNGCTCTAGNCATCTAAAGCAATTATCAAATAAATTACCACTGGAGAAAAAACATTATTGCTTAAATTGGTCCCTGTGACGTTCTAGCTCAGGAGTTCTGCCTCTAGAACTCCGTGTGAAGAGCACCAAATTCTTTAACTAGAAACAGTTCTTCTGGTTTGCTGAGACGTTCTGCTGTTTAGCACAGGCTGTCCTCAAATTGGCTGTAATTCCCCTTCCTTAGCCTCCTGCGTGCTGGGGTTAGAGGTAAAAGTCAGCCATCCTGCCCTGCTAAAAACAGTAGTTTTTTGTTTGTTTGTGTGTTTGTTTTTTTGTCTTCTTTACATTTTATTTACTTACTTTGTATGTCTGCAGTTGCATGCACCACAGTTCAGATGTAAAGGTCAAGGTCAGAGGACAACTTGCAAGAAAGTTGGTTCTTGCCTTCTACCATGAGGGTCCAGGGGATCGAACTTAGGTTGTCGGCATGACCGCAAATGCCTTCACCTGCTGAAGCATCTCACTGGCTCAGAGGAAAGAACTTAGCCTAAGCCCTAATTCTGGGTCTGTCAGCAGCCAGCTCTTTGAGCAACCTACCTGGCATTGGTTTGCTCTCACACCAACTACAACAAGCACACACACTTGCTGGGCTCTCATCTTCCAGTCTGCTCTGTTGGTCTGTGACAAGTTCTCTGACAGACAGACAGACACACACACACACACACCATGTAATTTTTAAATATTTGAAAAAATAAGATGACGTGACTGAAGAAGACACCTAACACTGACCTCTGCCCCCCCCAACAGATACACATACATGTGCACATACCACACACACACATGCTTTCCAGAAACCCCCTCGTTCTCACCACCTCCAGTAACAGCAGTTACGTTTACACTTTCCATCCCACCTTGGACTTCTAGCATATTAGTGCAGGTGTGACCAGCCCAGAGGCCACACAGAGAACCGTGTACTCAGCCTCCTCTAGTTTATAAATGTTATTGCTATCCTGAATTGCCTTCTTAAAAATGAGACTACTCTTTGGAAAGGAGTGCTGACATTTCAGACAGGTTTTTAGCAGTGTTAGACAAAGAAGAGGATTTTTCCCAGTGTGGTGGTACAAGCCTATGGTCCAAGCAATGGGGAAGTGGAGGCCTGAAGTCAAAGCCAGCCTGGGCTACAAGAGACTGAAACAACAAAAGGTTTTTCTGCTTGTCTGTCAATCTACAAAAGTAACTTAGTTCATCAGAATGTGTTCTTCCCTAAGAATGGTACCAAAATTAAACACAATAAACTAGATACAATTTATTTCAATCCTTGGGAATCACTTCCCACGTGCTGGTTGGCACCTAGGCATTGATGCACACATACCAGGAGTATGTCATTCCTTCCTACTATGGGTGTTAACAGACACAACCTCCGTGCANAGGTAGACAGTCAGTCCATGTCCAAGAGGGTAACTGAGATCTGGAGGGAAGCCACTCAGAAGNACCAGGAGAGACTTAACTCAAGACAAGGCCCTTGAGATGGGTGTTCAAGGAGACNATGGGGCTGCCAATTTCCCAACGTCCACAACAACTTTTACGATGCCTGTGCAGTTACTGCCTGCCCCACAAGCTCCATCTGGACCTTGTCCCCAACCATTTCAGGAGTGATCAGGAACTACATGCTAATTTGAATTCTAGGCTGCCAGGCTCTCTGGTTTACCTACCTTTGGACTTTCCAGTATTAACCCAATGCTTCCCACTTAGAAATCACTTGCTGAATGCTTGGGAGTAAATGATAAAGAGGCTGTATGTGGAAACAGGCACCGCATCCCAGGGGTACCCACCGGTAGAGGGAAGATCTGACTATCAGGGTCAGAGCAGCATCCCATCCCAGCCTTGACGAATCAGAGGCATTTTGGAATGTGCCAGAGGGAAAGTTCTATTCCCCAGTGGTGCAGCCACTGCTAAGTTGCCCCTGTTCCATAATGTAATCCCACATCTAAGCATAAGCAACCTTATCAAATGCAATGAGGCATTCACAGACATGAAAGCAGGAGGGGANCATTATTTCAAGACAAGTGCAACATCACCAATGAGATACAGAAGCCCCCTTATTCCAACCAGCAGACTAAAGCACCACCCATGATGTTTAGGTCTCTAAAAAGAAATACCCTGGCAGAGAAAATGCCTAAAAGGTAAATGTTTCTCAAGGGGAGAGCACCCACAAATACCTTTATGGTGGTTTGGATGAGAATGACCCCCATAGGCACATATATTTGAATACTTGGTCTCCAATTGGTAGAACTGTTTGGGAAAGATTAGGAGGTGTGGGCTTGCTGGAGGAGGTTGTCACTGGAGGTGGGTTTTGGTGTTTGTGGTATGAGATGTGCGCTCTCTGCTGTGCCTGCTGTCATGTCTTTTCTCTACCACCACAGACTCCAACTCTCTGAAACCAGAAGCCCAATTAAATGCTTTCTTTCACAAGTTGCCTTGGCCATGAAGTTTCTATCACAACAATAGAAAAGTAACTAATACAACCTCTTCATTAGAACTGAAATAAATGTAGATGTTAGCTGGTATAACACTTCCTTTGGTGAGCTGATGTGGTGGTTACAGACCCCCAGATCACAACCCCCTCGCCCCCTGCCCCAAGCCTCTCTTGCCAACTCTAGACATTATTGTCCTGTCTCCCACGAACGCAGTTTGTTAGATTCAGTCTCAGACTAAGCTGGACTGGTNGCTCATACTTGACATCCCAGCACTCAGGAGACTGAGGCAGGAGACTGACACAAGTTCAAGGCCAGCCTGGGCTACAGAGTAAGTTCCAGGCCAATGTGGACTGCACAGAGACATTGTCTCAAACTCAAACAGAAAAACTATAATAAATTTAGAAAGCAATGCAGAATCCATGTCAAATAGCTCCCAACTGAAACTAAAGTACATTATTCTTGGAGAATATTTTCCAAATAAAAGTACNGAAGTGAAATGTTTTCACTATAATGAGCTGTGAGCATTTCCATCAATATAGTTTTCATCTTCCATCAGTTAAATCATACTACGTNCCATGATGGAAGCTGAACACTCTTGAATGCCTGGAGTTACAGCCGATTTCTACCATCTAAAAACGTCAGCATCCTAAATGCTCAGGATAGGACAACCCAGACATCACTAGCTGCCTGAGCTTGAGGCCATCAGAAACCTAGAACAAATCAAGATGGAAATTCATTGAATAATAAAACATGGTACTTGTACTCCTAAGAGAACCAAACCAGAAGTTACTCTGCCTTCCCATTACAAAGAAAGGAGTGGATAATTACTCAATGAGGAAACCCATATAACAATCACACAAGAGAATAAGCTAGTTAAACATATTTNTGGAGCATTTAGGCAGCACTCATACTGGAAACAAGTNCCAGTTTTACTGGAAGAGAAAGTGTGGATGGAGTTTAACACTGCAATGTCTCACACATACCTGGGCTGCAGTGTGTGAAGGAAAGTGTGTTTAAGTGCACCCAAACAGGAGTGACCATTGCGCCTTCCCTCTTCAACTAGTTTCAACCAAAGATGCAACCCATATGTCAAGACGTGAACAGTATCCATCCAACTCAGAGAAAGTTCAATTGCTCAAACTGCTTATGTTTTCAGAGTGGAGGCTCAGATGTCTGTGCTGAAGAAGGACACACGAGAAACGTGATCTACTTCCCGTGGCTCCTAGGTGCTGGGCAGAAAAGCAAGAACTGGAGGCTCAGGCATCAGTTGGTGGCAAAACAAAGGCATTTTTCAAAGTCCACACATAAAAGTTCCTTCACAGAGGGGTTGCCTTGCCCAAGTCTAAACAAAGTGGTGAGTACTTGTAATCCCAGGGCTAGGAAAGCAAGATAATTTCGTCCTGAGGCTCAGTAGCCACCAGCCCAGCCCACCTGGAATTGCAGCCCAGAANAGACTGTCTTCCACCCAAGGTTGCCCTCTGACCTATACCTGCAGGCACACACATATGCAGACACACAGACAAACGTGATAGACCTTGTCTCAAAAGGCAAAGTACGCAGCTCTTGAGGAATGACAACCAAGGCTGACCTCTCACCTCCACAATCATGTGTGCACACACAGTCAACATTCTAAACTGTAGAGGGGTCAGCAAGCCACTNAGATCACAGGAAAATGGAAGCTGGGCACGATGGCACACACATTGATGGCAGCATTTAGTAGCAGAGGCAGGAAGACCTCTGTGAGTTCAAGGTCAGGTTGGTCTACATAGTGAATTCCAGTTCAGTCTCAAAAAAGGGGAGAGGGGAATAAGAATGATTCAGAATATACACTGGTTGGGTGGGATATAAATTTTGCAGAAAATTTAGCATTGCGTTTCTTAAAACATTTTTTTAAAGCACATTTCTTTCTGAAGGAGCAGGCAACCCTAAAGAAACAAGGATACCTCTAAGATTCAGTCTACTACATAGCACAAAGGAAACAATGCCATGGTGGGGGGNAGGGGCGGCCTTGGCAGTTCAAAGCAAAGCAATCATCTCTCTTCTAGAGGACAGAGGTTTGGTTTCCAAAACCCACATGAGGTGGCTCATGAATACCAGCTAACTCCAGTTCCAGGCTTCCCTGGCTTCCACAGGCAGTTGTAAGCACTTGGTGCACAAAAACTCACATGTACACACACATGGATAAATGTGCTGGCTGGTTTGATGTCAACATAGTACAAGCTTAAAGTCATCAGAGAGGAGGGAGCCTCAATTACAAAAACACCTCTATAAGATCAGGCTATAGGCAACCCCATAGGGCATTTTCTTAATTAGTGATTGACATGGGGGGCCCATCCCATCCCTGGCTGGTGGTCCTGGGTTCTATAAGAAAGCAGGCTGAGCAAGCTATGGGAAGCAAGCCAGTAAGCAGCACTCCTCCATGGCCTCTGCATCAGCTCCTGTCTCCAGGATCCTGCCCTGTGTAAGTTCCTGCCCTGACTTCCTTTGATGATGAACTATGATATGGAAGAGTGAGATAAATACTTTTCTTCCCAAGTTGCTTTTGGTCATGGTGTTTCCTCATAGCAATGGAAACCATAACTAAGACAATAAATAAAAAATAAATAACTTTCATTTTAAAAAGGAAACAACAAAAATAACTTTCCATGTCATATAACTCATGTTATCAGAATCTTTTTTTAAAGTTACGTGTGTTACAGGAATAAGCATGTTGCAGACGGCCAGTGATGAGCTTAAATAGAAGTCTGAAATCANGACTTTTAGTATACATTATAATTGACTAGAGTAACTTAGAGCACCTACATGCAAAGCTGAGATGTTGGCCTGAGTATGGTAAANTATAGAATGAATTACCTGATATCCACATGGATATACTTGTCCTAGAGATATGGCTCGGTGGCTACATTTGCCAAGCATGCTGTAGACTTCCACTGTCAAAAATGCGTATGCTCGACACAAAAGACAACNCTAAATACTATCAATTTCTTACAAAATGTCAAGTACCACTAGAAGTGTTTGCAATGTATTTCTAATGTGTGGTAAAGGTAGGGGCCGAAGTTCTGAGGCCCCCACGGCTTTAGATTTTTAGTTAGGGAGAAACTTCACATGTCTGATATCAAAGTGACCACTCTGTTCTGCTTGAGAAAGGCATTNGTATTTGGATAGTAAATGGCACATTTCTTAGAAAACCAATGATTTTAAAGAGTAAATCTATTTTCCTCTCGTAGGCCATGGCTAACCACAGTATGGCGTAATTCTGGAGAAATCAGACCTCACCCAGTTACAAAAATAGCAAAAAGGACTCTTTGCTGCTGGCAGAAAAGTAACANACATCCTTCTTGATAGTAGAAAAGTGTTGTTGTATTTTCAATTAGGCATTAAAACATCAGCTCTTCCAGGTGAGACAGAATGTTTTCATAAAAGGTGATCTAAAAGAAATCATTCTTCAGGGAAGGTTAAAACAACAACAAAAATCTAACAGAGGCTGAGAACTAAAAATGTGTCCTCGCCTGAGGCACCAAAAGCCTGGGCCTCATTCTGTAACTTCTGAAATGGAGACTTCTTCCTCATCCTACAGGTGTACCACCTCCCGACGCTCACTGCGCTGAGAGTGTGGACTAGACTTAGTGTCTCAAGTCTAATAAAGGGCGGGTATGCAAAATAACAGGGTCATAGAAGGCAGCTGGTGACACTGCTGTGTTACTGACTTTGGGGGAGCCCGTCATGGAGATCCGAACAGAGCTAAAAAGCAGGTTGTGCTGTCAGGGGCCTCTACAGATTGAGTCGCAACTAGCCTTCAGGTGACAGCCGCTCCAGCTGGCACCTGACCAGTTTCTTGAAAATCTTAACTACATGGCTGCCACATTCCTGACCCTAGGAAAAGGAGATAGTAAATTTTGCTCTTTTAAAGCACTTATGTGGGGTTAATTTGTCCATAGCAATAGGCGATCAATACAGACCCGACAGCATCTTGCTTCACAAGCCTAACCTTTAAGAGCCGCTGGCTGCTCCACACTGCCCCCAAAACTGCACTGCCCTTGTCTGGATTGTCACAGGACTCCTGATGCCTCTGCTCGAGGTTGAGCATACCTAACCAAAAAATCCAAAATCTGAAATTTCCAAAGTTGGATGCTTTGCAAAGTTCCACATCATGAAGGTGCAAAACCATTAGAAATTGTAACTTTTTTTGTTTGTTTTTTGAGACAGGGTTTCTCTGTGTAGCTTTGGAGCCTTTCCTGGAACTCACTCTGTAGNCCAGGCTGGCCTCAAACTCACAGAGATCCACCTGCCTCTGCCTCCCTGGTGCTGGGATTAAAGGCGTGCGCCCTCACCACCCGGCTTTTAGAAATCTTAACTCAGTGTCTTATTTACTAGTCTACTGCTGTGAAGAGACACTGTGACCAAAGCAACTTATAAGAGGAAACGTTTAACCGGTGGCATCTCAGTGATNGGGCCCACGGATTAGACTGCAGTAAGAGGGGAGAGAGTTTGTTTTCAAGTGTGTTTCTCTTGTAACTCTCAAATTTTTAGTGTAACTTGGGTATTAGACAGAAATACCAACAGGAGGAATTGAGTTTTCATGTGATCATACGAGACTTTATAAAGCTAAGAACTGAGCCAGGTGTGATGGAACACACTTCGAATCCAGCATTCAAGAGGCAGAGTGGATGGAAGATGGCCAAGANAGCAGGCTAGCCAAGACTCCATAGCGAGACCCCGCCTCAAGTACAACAAACCAAACACTGAATTATCCTTCATTTTTGTTTGTTTTGTTTTCAGGACAGGGTTTCTCTGTGTAGCCCTGGCTGACCTGGAACTCACTGTGTAGACNAGGGTGGCCTCAAACTCAGAGATCCGACTGCCTCTGCCTCCCGAGTGCTGAATTTAAAAGTGTATGCCACCACCGACAGGCTACCCTAATTTGTTTTTAAAGAGTGATTTCCGAAGCCTTTTGACCCCACACAATCTGAATCATCTTCTGTGTGCCTCCTGTGCTATGCACAGTGGCAATGTGTAGCCACCCCATACTCCAAACAAGTTCTGTCCTTACACTGTCCATGAATAGATATGCCAATTCCACTTACACCAAAGAGTCAGTCAAAAAATTGAAAAGGCCATTTACACAGGAACAAGATATTCTGATTCTTTTCCCCTCACAATGAAAATGAAGAGGAGAAAGGGGAAGAAATAAAAAAAGGTAAGCTAATGACATCATTGTGGCTTCAATTTTAGTAAATTTGTTTAAAATTTTTCTTTGAGGCACAGCTATTTCTGACATTCTAAAAGCAGCCAATGAAAGCCCAGAAGGCTAAGGAGATAGTTCAATCAGCAAAGGATCAGCCTTGCATGCATTGAGATCTGAGTTGGGTCCCCAGAATNCATGATTTNNAAAAAAAAGCAGGTTATAGGGGTACATANTATGATCCCAGCACTGGGGAGGTAGACTGGCCTGCCAGCTCTCTGGCCTAGCCCACCTGACAAGTTCCCAGCCAATAACAGGCTCTCAAATAACAGGGTAAACTGTGCCCGAGAACACTACAGGTTGCCCTCTGGCCTCCACAAATGAGAACACATAACTATGTGTGTGCACATACACACATGCACATGTACACACANGGTCTAGTTCTCATGGAAATTTAAAATTTTGAAGTTCAAAGCCAAAAGTGGTAACATAAGCCTTTAATCCTAGAACTAGGGAGGTGGAAGCAGGTGAATCTCTATGAGTTCAAGGCCAGCCTGGTCTACACAGTGATTCAAAACAACTTTTTAAGTTCAGAAGACCCACCGAAGCCCAGAGTGGTGATACACATGCATTAAATCTCAGCACGCAAGAGGCAGATCGCCCTTGAGTTCAATGGCAGCCAAGGTAACAGTGAGACTCTGTCTTTAAAAAAAAAAAATGTAGCCAAAGACCAGTCCTCCCTTTCCCCACCACCCTGTCCTGCAAAATGGAGCTGGCCATTTTTGTGGAACCACTCGGATCCTGAAACTCCAAATGGTGTCTTGAAAGACATGGTTTTCGTCTTACCATGTGTGGTGGTGTGAATAGGAATGGCCCCATAAACTCGTGTATTTGAATGCTTGGTCCACAAGGGAATGGCACTATTAGGAGGTGTGGCCTTGTTGCAGGAAGTCTGTCACTGTGTGGGCGGGCTTTGAGGTCTCATATGCTCAAGCTATGCCCAGTGTGGGGAATTTCCTGTTGCCTGTTCACTTCCTGTTGCCTGCAGACCAAGATGTAGAACTCTCAGCTACCTCTCCAGCACCATGTCTGCCTGCATGCTGCCATGCTTCCTGCCATGATGATAATGGACTAAACCTCTGAACTGTAAGCCAGCCCCAATTAAATGTTTTCCTTTATAAGAGTTGCCACGGTCATGGTGTCTCTTCACAGCAATAGAAACCATAACCAAGATGCTACTGTAAAGTGACCAGCTTCTTCATGCTTGTGAATTACACTACAAGACGCATTTTTAGAGTGTAATTNCAATGCTGGGTGTGGTGGCAGACACCTTTAATGCCAACACTGGGGAAGCAAAGGCAGGTGGATCTCTGTGAGTTTGAGTCCAGCCTGGTGTTCAAGGACAGCCAGAGCTGTTACACAGAAAAACTCCATCTCGAAAGAAAAAAAAAAAAAAGGTGTAATTCCAACTTTCAGAGTAGTATGTGTTTTGACACAAACAAGCTGGCCTCTGACTCACTACACAGAGGACTCACTTCTGATGGCTCCCCTCTGCAACACTAGGATAACAGGGATCTACCACACCATGTTTATGCAATACTGGAGACTGAACCAGGGCTTCCTGATGCTAGGCAAGCACTCTACCGACTGAGCTACACCCCAGACCTCACAGTGGTTTTTATTTTTGTTTTTTAAAAATGTCTCTTAAGTCAACAGTTTCTAAGTTTGGCCTTAATGAGTATTTATTGCACCCAGAGCCAAAGAACAGAATCCAGACAGCCTTAAACACACAAAAAGTACAACGCTAACCAGAATACTTTCAAACGTATTTAAATGCACCACTTTCCATCAATATCTCTCTACTGGTATATTTTACTTTCAAAAGCATCTTCCTTTTCCAGGAGTAGTGAGGCACACCTGTCATCCTAGCACTTAGAAAAGCAGCGACAGGATGATTACAAATCCCAGGCCAGCCAGGGCTACACAGCAAGACTCTGTCTTAAAAAATTTTTAAGTTGTAGGGATATTTTGTTTGTGATCTAACAAAGTTTGCCTGAAGATCAGAGTGTGGAGGTAAGCCACAGAGGCCAGGCAGTGGTGGCACACACCTTTGATCCCAGCACTTGGGATCTCACACCTTTAATCCCAGCACTAGGGAGGTGGAGACAGGAAGTGAGAGGGCTGGGTGGAGAGAGGAATATAAGGTGGGAGGAGACAGGAGCTCAGCCCCCTTTCAGGCTGAGGATTAGGTAGGTAAGAAGTCTCTCCAGTAGCTGTCTCCTTTACTGATCTTTCAGCATTTACCCTGATATCTCACTCTCGGTTTTTTATTATTAAGACAGATTAGGATTCATGCTACATTAAATTAAAACCATTTGCCTTATAGTAGACATTTAATGGAGTGACTCAATTCATGTTTGGAAGTGTTTATTAGGGCTCGCAAGATTGCTCAGTGGCTATAGCAGCCACTAAAATACCATGACCAAAAGCAAGCTCTAGAAGCAAGGGCTTATCTCGGTTTACAGCTCCAGGGGGATGAGTCCATCATGGTGGCCNGCATCGCAGTGGAAACAGGGAGCACATCCTCAGCCCCAGCACAAAGCAGAGAAAGCAAACTGGAAGTAGGAAGGACACTTTAGTCTCAAAGACCGACCCAGCAGCAAAGGTTTTTATCCTGCAGCAAGGCTGCAGCACCTAAACCTCTCCAAACAATGTCACCAACTGGGGACCAAGTGCTCAAACGCCCAAAACTATGGAGGACATTCACATTCCTTATTCAAACCACACTATAAAGGTGCTTGCCACCCAGCCTGAAAAGCTCAGTCAGATCCCCAGAACCCACGGAGGAGAAAAGAGAACCCTGGAGATTGTCCTCTGACCTCCACTGCAGGGCCACCTACACACACACTCACAAATACGTGTAAAACAAAACTGTGAAGTATTTGCCAGACATATGAGAATCAGTTTCCTAGCACATGACTTACAGCACTTGTGATAGTTGCTCTGATGTTGATCAGAAAGGGGAATCATGGTCCTCCAATTAAACGGAAATAGAGGGCTGTATTAATTTATTAGATGATCCTGTATTATGTAGCACACACATAAACAAGATGTTATACGGTCAGTATATATACATCCTGTATTTACAAAGACTTTAGATGGCTTCACAAAACAAGAATCCAGGAGTCCTAGAGCTTGCAGGCCAGCCAGTGTAGCAGAACTGGCAAGCTTCAGGTTTAATGAAACACCTTGTCTCAAAAAACAACAACAAAAGGTCAGCTGAGGAAAATGCCTGTTGTCAGCCTCTGGCCTCCACGTGCACACACACAGGGTGTGGGGATGAGGAGGACACAAAATGCATCCAGTTCATTTTAGAAGGTATTTCTTCTTACTTTCCACTCACAGATTAAATCCAATTCAAAGAAATATTAAAGGAGTGGACAGTGGGCTGAGTGTGGTAACGCACACCATTAACACCAGCACGCAGGAAGCAGAGGCAGGCGGATCTCTGTGTGAGTTTCAGGACGGGGTGGGGGGGGGCCTACATAGAGACACTGTCTCAAAATCCCTTCCACAAAAGTAGGTAGTGTCTTCAGCAACCATTTGCAGCTACTGGCAAGGTAGAGTACCAACTGTAACCCATGAGCCTATTTTAACTTCTACCTGTCTAGAGGATCTTCAATGTTTACAAACATTTTTGAACTGTTGCCAAAATTTACAGTTTAGGGGATTAGGAACAGAAAGGTGCTCAGTAGTTAAGAGCACTGGCGGCTCTTCCAGAGACCCAAGTTCAGGTCTCAGCACCCACATAGTGGCTCTCAACCATCTGTTAACTCCAGTACCAGAGGATTCAATGTCCCATCCTGATCTCCATGGGCACCAGGCATACCCACGGTACACATGCATACATGCATGCAAAATACACGTAAAATAAGTAAATCTAATGATTTTTAAGTTTAAGCATTTAAAAACTCTGGTTTAACTTTTCTCTTGGAGATTGTATTTGGGAACACTGGCCCTATATTTCCCAGTGCAACAGATGGCTGGAGCTGTCTCTTCTGCATACTCCAGAAACCTCCCTGCCACCACCTATTGCTGTCATCTGCGGGTTCCTGAGAATGGGCTGCTGTCAAGTATTTGGCAAGCTCTCATCTTATTGCAAAAGATGGATGTAGATACGAGGCCACTGATCCTGGAAGGTAGGAGGCGAAAGTAATGCATGCAGACACAGCAAGCAGAGTGTCATGGGGCTCGCTCTACCTGGGCATCACCTGTGCTGTTCTGGAAAAAGCATAGAAGCTAAGTTCCAAGGTCCTGCAGGCTCCTCAATAGTCCATGGCCACAGAAGAAGAAGTAAAAAAAATTATAGGTTTTTAAAATTATTTCTTTCATTCCAGATTTTTATTTCATTATGAAAGTTAAATTCAATATAGAAAGCCAATAGGAGAAATTAGGATCTACATATTCCCATGAAGGTCAGAGAGGGCTTCAAAGTTAGGCTGGCACAGAAGACGGTGTAGATCGTGAACTCACAGCTACGGCTGCCTGCACAAGATCAAGCCAGTGAACNAGAGAAGCTCACAAGCTGCCACCCTACCTGAGGACACTGACAGCTGACGGCTGACGGAGGAGACGCCATTTTCTTTAAGCATGTGGCCACTGTGTTGACCATGCTCAGTAGATGACGTGGTCATGAGTGGTACAATTTTGGTAGATTTTATTTAATAATAATAAAAAAATGAAGTGAGGACAGGAAGGAGGAGGAGGTGGATCTGAGAAGAGTTAGGGAGGGAAGTAGGGGCGGGGTGATTACGATAAAAATACATGGAATGTGTGTATAAAATTCTTAAAGAGTTAAAAATAAAGAGAACTAATGTTTAAAGCATTCTTATTTGACCTATAATTACTCTCTCAGGTAATTAAATATTATTGGTACATACAAAACAAACGATAAAGATTATTTTACACAGTATGACCACTTATAATATCTTCCCATCACTATGATTTAAAGGCTATCTTATACTTTATTCAGAACATTTTCAATCATCAAGGATGTAGTCATGGACTCCTTAGACGGCTCGGCAGGTGACGATGCTTGCCTGGCAGCCCAAGTTCAATGCCTACGACCCACAAAGGGTGGAAGGAAGAGCCTTGGAAAGCCATCCTCCCACCTGTGCACACATGCTGGGGCATGTGTCTCCCNGATAATAAAATAAAATTTAAAATAATCAATATAACCATGACTTCTTTCTCACTTTCTGTTTATCGTCTTTTTCTTTTTTTTTTTTATTATTGTGTGTACACAAATGTGTCCTAGTGTGAGCACAGATGTACCACAGCATATATATGGAGGTCAGAGGGCAGCTTGCAGGAGCTAATTCTTAGAGACTGAATTCAGATTGTCAGCTTCAGATGACAAGTGTTTTACTGGCTGAGCCATCTTGCTGATCTTTTTAAAAAGAACGCTTTTATTAGCATATATTAGCTACACCTTAAAAAATGGATTTCATTATGACATTTTCTTACATGCATGTGATGTATTTTGACTACATTCACACCATACTGTCATCCTCACACTCCCATGAATTCCCTTTTTCCAATCAGCCACCTTTCTATTTTTAACTTTTTTTAAGAGTAATACCCTTTTTCTGAATAAAACCCATGTGATATGGAAGGAGTGTGATGACTTCCATCCCTTCTGACTCCCTGGCTATCAATTCTAACCAGTTTCAAATGTTCTGAAGATTGTTACTCCTGTGCAGAGAACGCCCCAAATATACAACTGAGAAAAGAATTGTTCTGTTTTAGAAGGGAGTACGAGGGCCTAAAGCAAAAGCTGGTCCGTCCCAGAGGGGTGAGTCCCATGTCACCACACTCAGTTGACTCCAATGGACTTGAAAAGAGCCTGCGTGCCTGGAACATTCCTAAAGGAAATTGCTGTTGATTACAGGAGAATCCATAGGTTTAGGTTAGGAGCCTGCCATGCAGCTGGCAAAGCAGACACTGCTTCTAAAGTGAAAGTGATGGAGGATAGGAAGTCACAAGAGGAAGGTGCAGAAGTGCTGGCTGTACTGTAGGCCAATCGAAGCCCGACTCAAGATCCAGACTCTGATGGCTTATGGCAGAGGCTTATACATGGGTTGGCTTTTAAATACCACACCCCTTTCTAAACCAAATTCTAGAGGCAACTATAGTATCTAAAGGAGTCATGAGCACAGCTGTAAGAAGTCAGGATTCTCAAGCACACACAGCTATTCCTGCTCTCCATAAACTCAGTCCTCCTCAGTCACAGGTTCAGGAGAACTCAGCATTAAAAACCACTGCTCTGGGAAGTGAAGTCAGAGTTTGGCCTTGAAATCTGTACATAGGTATAACACTGTGATCATAATCATCACATGTAAACTGAAGCTGTGGTGGCCCATGCCTTTAATCCCAGCACTCGGGAGGCAGAGACAGTTGGATCTCTAAGTTCGAGGCCAGCCTGGTCTATAGAGAAAGTTCCAGGATAGGCTCCAAAACTACACAGAGAAAACCTTGTCTCAAAAAACAAAATAAAACAACAACAACAATAAAAGGAAAAAAGAAAAACTAAAGCCACAAATCAATTTTGGTATCTAAATATTGTTCTGAAAGCATTATTGAAATAGACATGCATACTAAACCATTATGAAAATCAATGAACAAAAGAACTAACTTTTCCCAGGCAAAACTCTAAAGATGCAGAAAGAACTGTATGAGAAGCAAACACCTGTTCCTAGGCCTCTACAGCCCTGAAAACAAAACGCCCTTTACCAAATCTCAGTCTTATTTCGAATAATTGAGCAGTCAGCACCTCTGACATCTTGGATATTTATGATGAATAAACAAAATGTGTAAAAATTTTAAGAGTATAGAATTTAAAGATCTTAAGTCATTAGACNTTTCAAAAATTCCCTAAAAGAAGGAATAGGTCCTATATTTCTAAAATTCTTGCTTTCCTCGTGCTCAGGTGTCCCAGCAAGCAGAGAAGGCCTGAGGGCATCACTGTCAGTTAAAGAGAAAAGGAGGCTGGCTGGATNCAGAAGTCAGCTGACTTACATAGGCACAGATTTCTTTTCTATCCTTCAGTAATTAGGAAGGGAAGGAAAGCGATGTTTTCCCTTTGCAAAGGATGAATACAACAGCACTTAGTGACGGGCAAACCTTCAACATCGAGAAACTCTTTCCCAATCTTTCAACCACTTACAAAAACTCTGCAGTGTGTGGCCCCACACCCCTTGAAGCTTGTGTGTCAGCTGCACCAATCCAAGGAAGTGTGTGCCACAGAGACCATACATTCCAACACACTGAGCAAGCACACACGTGCCTCCTGAGCTGCCCCAAACCTCAGCAATGAGGGGCACCAAGGCTAGAGTATACAGCGGGCCTAGCACCCTCACAAAATGCAAGGGAAGGCAGAGGGAGAGGAAGTGGTCAGTGCAAGGCCTTAAAGAAAGAAACCTTTTGTGAACAGGCCAGTCACACTAGGAGTTTTCCATTGTCCAAGGAAAGAAAGGTTGCAGAGCTGTTCAGCCTTGGCCACTCTGGAAGCATCGACTGTCCTCCTCACTCAGGAATTACAGAACACACACACACAGCACACGGCAGGCTTGAGCGACCCAATCACCTCTGTTCCTGTGGCAGCTTCTCTTCTGCCTTCCTCTTTCCCTCCTTAGTAAATAAAAGGACCAAACTTTTTCTGGGTGAATCTTTCATCATCTACATCTGACAAAGAGAGACAAAGCACGGTCCTTCAAAACTCTATGCGTACAATGATGAAGAAAAGCATCCATTTTTCAAAGCAGGGTTGCTAGCGTCAGAGATGAGGAAGCATTAAAGTAAAGGTCCAGAGAAAGACAAAAGGCCACACAGCTGCATTTCCAAGCATCTCATTCAGCAGCTGATAGGCTGTGTGCACAGGGGAGGGCCAGTATTTAAAATGTATCTTCTGATACCTTGAGCTATCTTCAGGTTCTTCACTGAGAAAAGGGATTATCCTTTATAATGGAACACATTTCATAACATTATCTTATGGTTAAAAAGACGCACCACTTTTCTCTATAGGAGACAAACCTCCTTATACCTCATTTCACTGGTGATAGGACTGTAACTTGAGTCTCATGTTACTAAAGAAAAAACAGCCACGAATGCACAAGACGTTTCAAGTACCCAGTTTAAAGGCATACACAGATCTTCAGTCCCTGTCCCTTCACATCTGAAAGGCTTAAGCTTTCCTCCCCTCCCCTCCCTCCTCTCCTCTCCCTTCCTTTTCTGTTTTTCAAGACATCTCTATGTAGCCCTGGATGTCCCGGAACTCGATGGAACTCATCTGTAGACCATGATGGCCTTGAACTCAGAGATCAGCCTGTCTCTGAGAGCTGGGATTAAAGGTGTGTGCCACCACTACCCGGCTTGGCTTAAGGTTTTCTAATGTTAATAAGATGACTTGCTTTAAAAAATATAGTTAGGATTCTGTATTTCCTCTTCCCAAACTATAAACATTTTTAAAAATATAAATGAACTACNGAGGTAAAAAATATTAGATACTTCTGCATCTCAAGTATAGAATACATAGACATGTGTGTTGTACTTAAAGTTACAATCATTTTGGTTTTTTTTNAAAGCACTTATTCCCTTTTACATAATTAGAAATTTCTCTACTTTAGGGCTACTTTTAAAAATTCTTTCAAATCATGACCAACACTTTCAATTTCTTTTTATCTTCCTGTGTGTGGTTGCTGAAACAGGCCCACGATGACCTCACNCTCCTGATCCTCCTGCCTCCACCTCCCAAGTGATGGGATTCCAAGCACATGCCACCATATTCAGATGACTGGTTTTCAGTTACACTAAACTATGCACATACCAGACTTCAGCCCCTTCTGTTCTCTGCAAACCCACTGTGGACAGGAGTAACATACAAAGTTATTCTCACAATTTGCTGACTTGTCACTAAGACGATATTAGCCTATTCAAGCTAGACACACAGCAGCAAGGGTATTACAGCTACTGCTTCTCTGAAGCAGTTCGGTCCAGTGGAAGGACTTGTTTAGAGTCTAAGGTTCACAGCCCAGTCTGCAACAGGGTTAGGAACAGACCTCTCAGGCTTGGGGGTGGGGGCAGGGGTGGGGTGGAAAGGCCTGGAAGGCTCAGCCCACTGTCTACCATATAGCAGCTACCACTCCGTAATTAATAGTTACTGCCTTCCTCTCCCCCATCTTCTGAGTCACAATTCCATAGAAAATGCCACATCCCGCCCTGGACTGTACAACTTGAAGAAATGCATGAAGGGTTAGAAATAACCCTTCACCCACTTTTTCCTTGATAACTCCACCCTGCCTCCCACCACCACTACCACCCTGAGAACCCACAAAAATTACAGGAAACAACATGAGTTCAGGAAAACACTACCATCCAGAGATGAAGGGCAATTCACACATGCTGCTTAGTTACTGAGTATGTCATTAAGAACTCATTGTTGGTACCTCTGTTCACACTCACAGCAGAGGTTTTAAAAAAAAAAAGAGACCTTAATTTGTGCACAGAATGAAGTAGAGGAAAAAAGACTAGCTCCAGGGTGAATCCAGGAAAGACTGGCAGCTCCTACCAACGAGACAAGTCAAAGGAAGCATAACCTTGCCTCCTGCAAGGCGCTGAGCCACAAGGAATCCACCAGGTGAATTCTTGAATTTTACCAAATGGCACACAGTCTTGACCAGAGCTAAAGTCGGTGCCTAACTTGTGTGGCTCAAATGTTGAGAGAAATGGCCTATTTTTATTTTATGGAGCTAAAGTCGGTGCCTAACTTGTGTGGCTCAAATGTTGAGAGAAATGGCCTATTTTTATTTTATGGTATATTGTGTACTTTGTCTTTCCATGTAGCCCTGGCTGCCCTCAAACTTGCTATATAGACCAGGCTGGCCTCTAACTCACAGAAATCCTCCTGCCTCTGCCTGGGATTAAAGGCCTGTGGCACTGTGCCCAGTGAGGAATGTCCTTCTTCGCACTGTCCTATTTCTTAATACAAAGAATGCAAACA
>LZPO01044194.1:1163086-1180341 GCA_001675575.1 Neotoma lepida
CAGCCAAACAAACAAGCAAACAAACACCAAACCTCTCCCTGGACAAATCTCCCATGCTCTGTCTCTGTCTGGCAAGCTGAGAGAAAGCAGGAATTCATGCTGCTTTTTAAATGGCATCCTTGCCCATGCCTCACTCGGAAGGCTGAGGCAGGCGGATCTCTGTGAGTTCCAGGCCAGCCTGATCTACAGAGTAAGTTCCAGGACAACCAGGGCTACACAGAGAAACCCTGTCTCAAAAAATCAAAANTAACTAAATAAAATCATGTGCTTATTTCCAATTATTTTTTCCTATAAAAACAGTGTAATGAAGAGTGGATCATTCAGATCATGCTAAGAACAAAGAAGTCACAGAAGGGCACTCTACAATTTCTATCTTTCTTGAATGGCATCTGGGCTTTCTGACACTTTCGGTGGATTAAAACAAAATGTTAAGTGAAGCACTCTGGGGTAAGATCAGTGAGGGAGCCCTTGCCTGGGTTCTTCCCTACTACTGAATTTATTTCTTTGCCTTAGACAAATTTCTCCATTTCTCTAAGTTTCCTCATGGGAGAAAAGGACTAGTCCATTTTTCCTCTTTTCTGTTGAAGAGGCCATGATAGCTTTTTTACTGTATGAATTTGAGACGTAGCCACATGAAGATACATCTCACCGCAATGCGCTCTAGTACTGTGTTCAAAACAGTACCAGATCATAAAACCGCTAATAATGTTAAAGTTCAAGCTTCCCCCCCAAAGGCAAATTTACAGTTATGTATTAAATGAATACACAACAAGAAAAACCACAAGCACCCCTCTTGTTGCACAGGTTCCATACAAGTGTTTCTGTTTACTAGGTAAACAGATGCTCATGGTGTAGAAGACAGAATAATACTTAAAATGTGTATCCAAAACCTTCTACTTCACTTACTGAACTTATTAAAATGCCTATTTTAACAGAATAGGAAAACTGTGATTAAGTGTTCAAATTTTAGGAAATAAAAAGTGTAAGAGACATAAGTAATGAGAAGACCTAAGAATAAGAAAACAAAATGTACCTCAAGAATGCAAAATTATTACTTCGGGGGGAAAAAATCACTGCTTGAGGCAGAGCTATCTAATTATGAAATGACGGACATGAGGATGGTGTTTGGACTTGATAGTCCCTTTAATACAGACCCATTTCTGCTCTACTCATATTCAACATCAATGTGCCATCCAACTCTGAACCAAATTAAAGACACATTATTGTAATTTTTTTTTCTCCTCTTTGGCAATGAAAGCAACAGAACCTAAGGTTTTCTTCAATAGAAAATAATTTCTTCCCCTTATTTTATGAAGTAACCCAACTAAAATCCATAATCAAAACAGGAAAAGTAAAAACCTTCAAAATAATTCTGAGCACTCTGCAATTTGCTGCCCAAAATAGAACCCATACCATCCATGCCACCAAATGAAAATTATAAGTTTGTAAGCATCAGGTCAAATTATAAAATAAAAGATTTAAAATGTTTCAGTGGCAATAAATGGGGGCGGGGGGTGTCTTTCTTTACTGGTAGGCATTTGCTGTTTGTTTGCTAGCATCTGCTCATCAACACTGTTTGAACGTTCCCCCCAAGCTAATTTGTTCTTCCCACTGAGGACAAAAATATAGACTAATCAATTGTTCAGGCATGCCTTCTTAAATAGAACTCTCCCGTCCCTCAAATTAAGTCAGTCATAGTTTTTGAGATATTATGCTTTTGACTAGATGTTTCAAAGCATACATTTTTAAAAATTAGTTTAGCCAAGGCCCACCAGTCTCAAACAAACAAACAAAACAAAGCAAAAAAAAAAAAAAAACTGAAAATACACTCATGGTATAATCTTTAAAATTATATTTTGACATTTATAATTTTTAAGCAGCTCCCAATTCTACGCTGATTCTAATAAAACTGATCCACCACTGGTTGTTCAAAAATAAGAAAACACCCTCCTAAGCACAGCATGTCTAAATGAAAATGCACATTCACTACCATACTTTATAAGCTGGGCACAGTGGTGTGTGCCTATGATCCCAGCAATTCAGGAGGGCAAAGGGGTTCATGAGCTCAGAAACAGCTGGGGCTGCATGGGGAGATCCTGAGTTTAAAAAAGAAAATAAAAGTTTGTGTGTGTTGGGGGGGCACAGCGGACAGACCATGAAAGCCTTCACAGAAATGAATTGGAGAGAAATCTAGGAGGGTGGTTTTTGCACTGGATGGTCTTCTCAGCAATGTCCTCATTGAAAAAGCCATTGCAGGTGTCTGTGCCTTGACTGCCAGGAGTGAAGGCACCTGTAAAACCTAGGCATCTCTTAGGGATGGTGCCATCACATGTGACTTCCTTGTGGGTTTCAATCATCTGGTGATTTTCATTAGCTTTGTCTGGACTGAAACTCAGGAGTAATGGCTGCTCAATTAGGAATCTCCTCTTTCTCTTGCTACTTGATCTATGTAAAACTACTGCCCCCCACAAAATGCACACACCCCACTGAATCAGAGGGATGACGACACATTAGTTCTAACAACTGCTCATCTACTTTTGCGGGTTTCATTAGCAGACATGGAATAGTGGTCCAGTTGTAGACAGCAGATATTCAGAAAATATCAAACATTTATAAATAGTTCTAGGAGAAATCTATTTTTACTGCTTTTCTGTCTTGTTATAAATGTACCCTGAGCTCTACCCTTTTACACACAATTCAGCATCATTAATATGCTGCTTCAACCCACTAAGGAACTTGAAACAACCTGTACACACACATAAAAATATTGTTTATTTAAAATGGTAAAATAATTTTCACATGTAGTTAGTTTTGAATCTTCTGATCTCTTTCAAGTATATTTTAAAATATAAAATCATTTCTTAAAGAAAATATACTTCAGACCATTATATGTAAAAGGCTTTCTCCAAATATTATTAATTTTCCCTCATCTATCAAATGATAACCTCAGCTTGACATAATGAAACACACAACTCCTAAAGGATCATCTTATTAGCTGTAATTGCAAATAAACATTGTTATTATTGAGAAGCACAATGTAGCAAATGGACTACATGATCCATTCTCTTTTAGAATTAAAGTGTAAGAATTCAAATACTTCTATAAATTGCTGCCTTACAATTTAAAATTGACACTATTAGAAAAATCAATCTAATTCAATATACTATTGAATTAGAAAACCAGACAAAACAATATATTTTATTTGTAGACCTCATTAGTTTTTAATGTTTAAATATATAAAATTAAATGCTAGCCTCTTAAAAACATCTTAAGACTACATTATTATCTACATATCAAGTAATTTTTTTTTAACCATTTCTATTCCAGCCCTAAAAACCTGTTTCTAAGAGATCAGGAAAATGTGTTCTCTAGAATATAAAAAATTTACCTTTTTGAAAATGTGCAACTGCAACTTCAAAGCTAAATCAAAGTGACTTTACAGTTTGATATCATATATGACATTGTATTAATCTTTCCACATATGTAATTAAGTCCTGCTATTAATTTCTAATTCAACAAACTATTGAAATAGAAGGCTACTGTAAGATTTAAAATTAATAAAGTCTTTTCTGTTTCTAGAAAATTAAAAACTAATGCAGAAAAAGTCTTTGTTACAGGGAGGGTTTGAAGTTGGGTGGGTTTTTTGAGGGGTTGGTATTTAATTCAGCTATAACACAATGTAGTACATACAAGCAAAATACAATTGGGATACTGTTTTCTTTAGCATTCCTATAGGAGACCAAATTCATTTGCATTGGAGAGAACACAATTACTGATTTTTAACTCATGAAAGACAGATTCATGGCTTTCCCTACACCACTCGGAGTATTTGACTGTCCCAGCTGAAACCTGTCTAGCATCATTCAGCCACTTCCTAGAAGTGGGTAGATACTGCATTTTTTCTAAAGTTCTGTTTCTCACAGAATCATTCAACTTTAAATACAAAAGCATATTCAAGTCAGCATGTCTTAGATCAAAACAGTTTATCCAATATGTGTGCATGTGTGTATATGTGACTTTTTAAGTGAANGTTCAGCACCACCCAAAATAAATTTCTATCAAGGAAGTTTCCCTAACTTTCAACAGCACTCAAGTTTTCCCTTTACTAAATCTCTGACCCACAGGTACTGTATGACCATAGAGAAAAAAATCCAAAGATTTTATTTCAGCTACTGAAACTAAGTAGAATGTAAGAGAAATAGATATGTATGGCTTACTGTACAATAATTTGCACTTAAGATGGATGAAACCTAAGTAGCAAAAAGGAAAGAATTCTATCCTCCAGAGTGACTGAGAAAACTGTCCACAATGCAGCCACGTGTTAAAATGGTGGTATGTGATTCAACAAGAGACCCAATGGTAAGCAAACAGCATGCCAGTAATTCCCCAAATGAAGATCAAAACATCTTACAAACTACCATCAGCTTTAAAAAAAAACCTATTTGGAATAAAGGTATCAAAACAGCTTCCTGAGAAATCAGAGAACCACGCACAGTATTTTAAAAAGTATCGAACAATTGTTGAATCATTTTTCAAGGAGGTAAATGAGAGAGGATGGCTTGTTTCCCTCTGCTCTCAGAACAGAAAAACCACATATAGAACTGACCTAATGTTCACAAGTTTACCTCCAACTTGTCAATTTGTATGGAAATGCAACAAAAGAACAATAAACCAATCACTGTATAACATGAAAGCTTTGGGCTTAAATGTCACAGTATTCTGGGTTTTTAAAGCCACCGGCGTGGTTGTGTCCAGAATTATGGAGAACTCATCCCAGAGGGCTGAAGTCAGCTAACCAATTCCAACCAGTTTAGCCTTCTCTCCCTTAGCTTGCAGTGCAGGTAGGGAACTTTTGTATTTGAAATAAAGGAGGAAAAAAAGATTAAAACCATCCAATCAAAAACTGGTGCAGCTCTCTCCAGCAGCAGGCTACCCATGGTTTGGTTTGTTAACGGTCTTCAGGTGTAGTCAACCACACAGCGTGCTCTTAGCTTCTTCCTCCTGGTTATTTTATATCACCAGAGTTCAAAGAAATCCATTTATTCCTAGGACTATAAAAGCCCTAGCCTGTTTATTTAATATATACTAAAACTTGTGACATGACTTTTTGAACCATGGCAGAATAAAATTACTTAAGTGACACTCCAACCAAAATGCAAACAACCTCTGCATTTTAAAAGAAAAAGCCAAAGCAGTCTTTTTGTTGTTTTTAGGTGATTTAAATAACTTCAAATAAACTAGTATTTCACTTATTTTGAAAATTAAATGATATGCACTGCATCAAGGAATAATGGGACATCAAATAACCCCAATTAAAAAATCTATTGACTTTTGCTAATTTTGACCTCCAAAAGGATTCAACAGAATGAGGTATTTCTAGCTGCACAGTGCATTAAACATTTCTAAAAGTATTCATCAAAACTTCAACTGTTGAGAGACGAATGGTTTAAACTTACAGTAAGTACTTAGTATCCCAGAAAACATCTCCTTTCCTGTCCCCCAAAACAACAACAACAACAACAATAATAATAATACTGAAGTAAATTACATAAACTTAAAACAATTTACAGAAAGCCAGCTATACATTTTCAACATAAAAATCCATTCACTACAACAGCCCAAACTGCAAATCATTAATTCTTAACTTTTTCAAAAACAAAAGTATTAAACAGTTTTCTAATGTGCCACACAATCACTTCCAAACAGAGATTCGGTTACATTAAAATGTATGTGGAAATATGCACACAATGTTTTTAAAAACTTCCAACACATCCAAGTATTTATAAAATCAATTTGTTTTAAAATGTTCTCAATCCTGCGTCTTACCTCCGACTAAGAAGGTGGAAAATCAGACAGCCTCCCTAGTTCAGACATTTAATGACGAATGGCAAAGAAATGTTCCTTAATGGATATAAACTAAGTTAGGACACGTGAGGGGGGAATAAAGCCGCCCCCCTCCCAATTTAAAGTCCACAATGAACTTTAAACCAAGATGGTCTCCTTCATTCTTCCATAGCGAATCACTGGGGAAACCCAACCCCCACAAAGCGTGTTACTCCTATATTAACAATTGCTAACTATCGACTTCACCGCGACATTGTTTATCCTCCAACGTTTCTCTAAAGCAACAATAACCACGAAGTGCTCAGGAGCACAGCCCGGCTGCCTCAGTTACAGAAGTCTGACTTCTCCCTGCATCCCATACAAACAGCCTTCTGCTTTAGAATACCATGCAAAATACTGACCCCTTATTTACTGAATTATTTTATTATTCGTCACTAAACTAAGCAAAAAAAAGTAATTAATCGCATGGTCCAGTGAAGCAATTCAGCTGACACAGTAAATATTTACTCTTAACATCTCACAGGAAGTTTGCTATTGTGCTGGGGGTAGGGATGGCAGTGGGGAGTTCTTGGTGAAAGGCAATTTATGATAACTTAATAGGTCACAGCCAACTGAATCTACCTAGTGTTCTCCATCCCGACTCCTAATTAGGCACAAAACAGTTTGCAAGCACAGAAAACACCTTATATAATGAAAGTAAAATAATAGCAATAACAATAACAACTTTCTAAACTATGTATCTCCACTAACAAAACAAACAAAAGGCGCTTTAAAAAAAANCATATAAGACACATTTTTTTAAAGTTGACCATATTTTTTTAGTTATACGTCCAGAAGCCAAATCGCGGGGGGGGGGTAGAAAAAAGAAACCAGGCAAAATATATTTACCTTAGCTTTTTAGAGACTGAGTAATCAACTTCCATGATTTTCCCATGCAATTCCACTTTACCTTTAAAACAGAAATTTAAAGTACTCAGAATCTCCCTGGTCAAACCTGCGGGGGTCTAGGAGGGGCACGCACACTACTCCGCGCTCGGGCTCCGCCTTCTGGAGCCTTCAAGGGGTCCTCCACCCGGCCGCAGCTGGGCGAACTTAGCTCCAACTGTGATGAAAAGTGGGCGCCACGGGTGGCGGACGAGGTGGGAAGGGCACCAACCCGGTTCTGACCCCAGGTATAGCTGTGGGTGGCATTACCGGAAAAACATTTAATAAAGAGAGGCGCCAATTTGAAAAGATGAGCTCATTTGAAACTCAAGCTGCAGGGCTGGCGCGCCCCGGCTTCTCCGGCCCCCAGTTCCCCATTCCGCCACCCGGGGACCCCGGGGTTCCAGGGCGCTCGCCCCCACCCCCGCCCCATCGCCCTTCCTGCCAGCGGCCCCAGGGACACGCGCAGGAGTCCTCGGCTCTGCGGCCGCCTGCTTTGGGGTGACCCCCAGATCTCGCCAGTCCACCCCTCCATCCCCAAGGAAGGGGTTCTCTGCGGGGTCGGGGGTCGCAGGCCCGGGGAGCGTGGCCCGCCGCGTGCGTGTGCGGGATGCGAGCTGGGAACGCGCGCGCGAGCGAGTGTCGCGCTCCGACTCCCGTCTGGGCTCCAGCGCGCTCGCGGGCCCCCCGGTCGCCTCTTTCCCGGTTCTCAGCCCGGGCCCCCACCGAGTTGAGACAGGGTACCTCGTAAAAAGGTGCTTCTGGCCGAGCAGGAGGCGGGGAGACGGGAGGCGGAAAGCCCCCAGCCCCGAGTTCTTCTCAATAAAATCGGACAAAAAATTCAGGGAAAAATAGGAGCGCTTCCGAGACCAGCGAGAGGGAAGTGAGCTTCGGGAAAAGACCGAGGGAGATGTGCGATCCGGCAGGGGCCGGGTGGGGGGAACCCCGGGACCTCGAAGGGTTCAGTAGGTAAAGTCGAGGAGTTGCCGAAAGTGGGGGTCCAGGAGACAAGGGGGGGTCTCGAAAAGGAGAATGCGGCTAGGGAGACGGCACAGGACGAGAGGTCTTTGGCACGAGGCATGGGAAGAAGGAAGGTCTAGCCAGAAGAAGAGATGCTGGATTTGGGGGGGTCCCTGGCAAAGAGGGCACAGGAAGGGTCAGAGAAAAGGAAAACCGGGGAGTCTACAAAGGTGGGGGCGGGGGAAGCTCCAGAGAGCAGTTGGGCAAGCCAGGGGCGCTCCTAGGGAACCAGTGAGCTTGAGGACACTCGGAGGAGCACAGGGTCGCCCCGAGTCTGAGGCCCGAGGGTCTAAGTTAGCCCCCGCTGTGGGGGCAGGGCAGCCGGCCGTCCCGGAGCCCGCCCGCCGCCAGAGTCGCGGGGCTGGTGCGTGGAAGTGAGCGTGCGGGCGCGGGAGTCGCGGCGGGCGCGGCCCGTGGGGCTCGGCCTCCCCGCTGCCGCCGTCCCGAGCCGGCGAGGCGCGGCGTGGGTCGTGCGAGTGCTCACCCGAGAGGGTCTCGATGGCGCGGATGGCCCAGTTCTGGTCGGGGTAGTCCACGAAGGCGTAGCCGGACTTGAGCAGGACCTGTCCCGCCAGGGGCAGCTTCCTGTCCCCGAAGAGCTGCCGGAGGTCGTCGGCGGTGACGGCGGGGCTCAGGTTCCCGATGTACAGCTTGTTCATCATCTGCGTCTTCCCGAGAGCCCGCGGCTCCCCCGGCCCGGCACCCGGCGCTCCCGCCGCCTCTGCTGCCCTCCTCTNGCCCGCGGCTCCCCCGGCCCGGCACCCGGCGCTCCCCCCACCGCGGCCGGCCCGGCCCGCCCGGGGGCAGAGGCGGAGGCGGGGACTCGGCGCGGCTGCCTCCTCCGGGCAGAGTCCCGGGCGGGCGCGCGGACAAAGCGCTCGCTCTGCCTCCCGGTACCGGGGCGGCGACGGGCGACGCACCCCGCGCGCCTGAGAGTTGGGCCAGCGTGTGCACCGCCGAGAGTGCGCGCCCTGCCCGCCCCGCGCCGCGCGCTCCGCTGGCTCGGCGCTCCCCAGGCTGCGCGCCGGACGGGCGGAAGCGGCGGCTCTCCGGAGCGGGGCCCGGGAGCTGCTTTGCAAGGCGGCGCGTGGGCTGGAGGAGGAGAGGGGCGCGGGTGGTGGGCGGGGTGTGTGCAAGGTGGACCGGGCGAGGGCGGGCGGCCGGTGAGGTGCACAGCGAGGCGAGAGGCGCACGCAACGGCTGACAACTTTCTCCGCGCTTCCAGAGCCAAGCACCGATCCCGGGACTCGCTACCAGCCAGGCTCTAAGGGAAGGGGGAGCATGTGGTCAAAGAACGGTGAACTACACCAGCCTCTCCCTCAGACCGTGTATCCTAGGAAAGTTAACATGACACTGGGCCTCAGTTTCCCCACCCAATCGGAGAAAGAAGAGCCAGACCTGTGTCCAGGTCGATGCCAGGCTGAGCGGCCGGTTCGGTTGCCTGGGAGGCAGACATTCCCGAGCTCTGGAAGGGACAAGAGAGAAAAAAATGTTCTTCCACCAGAGGACGTAAGAGGGAGGGTCCTAGACCCCCCCTCCCGGGAAGGAGCCTTTACAAGGACCCGTCGGAATCGTGGAAATGTAGCGCTCCAGAAGAGAAATGGAGGGATTCTGAGGTGAGATGACTCTGGACTGTGGTGTAACCTGGGAAGTGAGTTGGAATTTAGAGGTATGTCTGGGTGGAGAAGTGACCGTGGACGGTACGATAGAAGGCCTGTCTACTCCATTCTTAGACCCAGCAGTGTGCCCCAAAGTGTGCCAACATCCCTGAGCCTGTTTTACCTGTAAAAGAAATAAAACAACCACCCTAGTGAGCTAAGAGCTAGCTAAGTGATGTGTGACACTTCTTTGCTTCCGTTTCTTTGCCCAGAGAACCTAGGAGCTTTAAAAACTTTTGGGGGAGGTGAGGGCTGTCCTTAATTACTTGTCTTGAGAAGGAAATGATGAATTCTTTCTCATTTAGATGTTTGCTGACATTTCAATTCTAGCTTTCATCAAATATTCACACATTTCCTCCGCTCTGGATTTTACTGCTGCTGGAATTGGAGGAGCTTTGCTGCCGTTCCTCAGGCTGACAGATAGACCAGGGGTAGACGCTCCCTAACTAAAATGGGGAAGAAAATCACAAATGAAAACAACTTGTGTGTGCATAAATCATTGGCGACGGGAAGCCAACCGCCCTCAGATTATTTACACAAATGCTCCTAATTAGAGTGGTCATCGCTGTANGAAAGGATAGGTTTGCCTATTTGCAGGAAATCCTAGTTACAGGTTACAAAAGACAAAGAAGGGATTGTCATGGATTGGTGGTCTCCTTCCTCTTTGAAAGGTTAATATACCTTTTATGTTACATCACATTTTTAAATATGTCAAGTGTTGTTTGCAAAACCATGGCTGCTCTGCTGGGCAGTGTACACAGTCTACCGATTCTTAACTTAGCATAGGTGGCATCTGGCGGGCCCTCTTTACACTGTCAGTAGGATTATTGTCAAACTCCTTTCTGGGGACTAGCTGCTTCTTGCTGTCTTCGGTATGTTCTGTCCTGCAGGCATCTTGTAAACAGTGCTGCTGAAAGAACGCACATGATCAGTAAGCATGAAGGACACTTTTCTGCATTCCTCTTGTATTCTTGACTTTTCTTGGTACTATGACAATNTCTGAGAAAAGAAGTCAAAGGGGGCTCTTGGCGATGGGTAGACCTCAAAGATCTGCCCAGTGGAGGACAGCAGACAGTGTGGACCTCTCCACCCTTTCCCCAAGACTCTGAATAAAGTGTTTTGACTCTTAAACCCTTTTCCCCCTTTGACTATTTTTTAATTTTGGCTCACAGTTTGAGGATGCAGCCTGTCATGGCCACAGGAGCACGAAGCAGCTGGTCACATGGCAGTCACAGTCAGGACACAGACCTGAATGCTGGTGTTCAGTGCACTTTCTTCTTTTTATGTAGTCTAGGACCCCTGCCCACGAAANGGTNCCACCTACATTTATNAAAGTGAGTCTTCCTGCCTNAACCCAGTTCCCTCTTGGACCACAGTTCCACTGGCCTTTGTGTTCTGATCTTAGAGAAACACTTTTCCCTAAGTGGTTGTTTTCTCTCCCTTCAGATAAAGTTGTATTTTGGAGAACTTGATGGGTGGGGTCTTCTCCTCAGAGTATCTCTTCTGTTGTCCCAGTGCAGAGAAGTCCAAGTTTCTTTTGATGGCACTAGTTCCTTTAACAGTTACAGCTGCTTTTGAACCTGCCTTATCTGAAATTTTAACTTGTCTGCACTCTTTTCCTCATCAAACTTTACATTTCCCCCTTTTTGCTTTCTCTAACTGCATTCCTGACTAAGAGCAACAAACTGCATCCATACCACAATTTGAGNGCTATCCTGTCTTGAAATTCCCTCCACCATGACTTTTGAATTCAGCCTGACTCGTGTTCTCAGGACACAGTTAAGAGGCACCCTGGGTCTTTGTAAGAACAGAACCCAAATGGCCCTCAGCCCAGTTCTTGATAGAGTTCTTGTTCTCCTCCAAAACCTCCTGGGCTGGGCCTCCACTGTCCACCTTTAGCATTCTAGTTTTCTAGATTCTCACCAGAATGGTCTGTTAGCATTTTAGGTTTTTTTTTCTAGCCCAAATTTCCAAACTTAAATTCCTCCTATAAGCCAATTCCAAAGTCTTATAAACCATAAAGTCAGGATTTTCCTAGCAGTGGCTCCACTATGAGATACCTATTTTCTACGTTTGTCACTTTTCTTGTTGTCGTGAGAAGACACCGACAAAAGCAGCTGAAGGACGGATGGATTTGGTTTTGCTTACATTTTGAGATGGATTTGGTTTTGCTTACATTTTGAATGTACTGTCCATCATGGTCTAGAAGGCACACAGCCAGGGTGTGAAGGGGCTGGACACGTTGTGTCTACAGTCAGGAAGCAGAGAGAAATACTGATTTGCTGCTTGCTTTCTCTTTCCACAGCCTAGAACCCCCGCCCATGGAGAATGGACAATGGTGCCATTCACCTTAGCCCAGTCCCTCACAGACATGCCCACATAGTTGAGTCTTAATCCCATGATGTTGATTGTGAGATCAACCATCAATCACACCTGCTCCACAGCTGCCACACAGTTCCTTAACTGCAATAGCTTTTCTGTGTTAGGAAAAGGGATGCAAAACCTTAGGAGACAGCAGGAACGAACTCCGAGGGAAAGCCAGAGATCTAGAGGTCCTCACACTTCTTGCCTGACAAAACTCACTCCTAGCTGTTTCTCTATGTCAGCCCACCCTAGAGAGCTGAAATGGTGGTTGGTCACTTAGAGTTCCTGAGTGATCTGGTTGGATTGAAACCGAGTAAACCAAGATAAGAGTTTAGGATCAGAAGTTTGGAGACATTCTTCAAGTATTCACTTTTCTTTCTAAAGCCTATATTAGCCTTTCTCCTGGAGTTTCAGAAGCAGTGAGAACCTTACAGCTTCCTATTGAATCTCTGTGGCAGAGTAGCAGTAAGGTGGCCAGGACAATATTTCCTAATCCGATTTTGCAGGTGGGACTACTGAAGCCCAGGAAGGAGCCATTCATGGTCACACAGAGGCTTAAGACTCATGTGGTAAACATAGTTGAGCCTGAGAGTCCACAAAGGACCAAGTCTTCATCCTAGATGTTGACTACAGAAATATTTCTGCCTGTGGCCAGAGTACCTTTNGATGGAACCATGGTGCTAGAGTTAACTTTTTGAAGCTACAAAACCACGGGGGAAATGGTTGTCATATCAAGGTTAATACAGTCAGAGTTTTTAGATAATTCAAGGGGATGGAAGAGAAAAATGAAACCTTGCTAGAAGAGGGGGCCAAAGCCACCACGGTAGCAACTTTGAGAATGTCATGCCAGCATCTGCATGTACAGTCGTTTACAATAGTGTCCCTTCGGCATATCTGTTGAGTGGCTATGGGGGACATTGTCTGGCCTTAGTTGAGTTACTTCACCTTGCTCTATTTGGACTCCACATTTGTGAGATAACTGAGTCATTTCCTCACAATAGACTCCACCCCCCTGCATTCTACATGGTTTCCAAAGCCTGGGTCTTCTCAGAACTCTGCCACTTTTCACATGCTGTTCCCTGTCCCTGGAATAACCTGCCCTCGAACATGCTGTTCCCTGTCCTGGAATGCATTTCTTCCTCTTTTCTCCTCCCATCTTGGCTCCAGGATATGTTCAGCACTTCACACAGATAAGAAATATCCTGGCTAGTAGTCATAGTTGCATGATGTTGTAAATCTGCTGAAAAAGAACCCACTAAATTACATGTCTTCTGTTTGTGTGTGTGTCTTTCTGGAGATAGGTCCCAGGCAGATGCTCTACCACTGACCAATGGGGTGGCTCAGTAGGTAAAGGTGCCTACTGCCAAGGCTGAGGACCTGAGTTCAATCCCCGGAAACCACATGGTGGAACGAGAGAACCAGTTTGCCCTCTGACCTCCACCTGCATGCCACAGCATGGCATGTGCGTACACATACATAAATACGAAAAACATTTTTAGTTATATGAGAAAAAGTCTTCTCATTATATAGTAAGTTTCTAAATGAATGAGACTTTTGTCTCCCCCCACCGCCCCCTTCAGTCTTCAAGCCAGTATNAAACCAAGTCCAGGTAATATTTGTTGAGTAAACCATGGTCATCTGAAACCCCAGCTTGAATGAAGGCATATAACTATGATGATACTTTTCTTTTCTNCCTGTGCTGAACACACCTGTGAGCTTGTGGCATCATAGTACAAGGCAGTAAGGATACACAACAAGCATTTTCCTGACCTGACAGGTTTATAGTCCNTAGGGGAGGCAGATGTGCACACGGATGTACGATGACATTTCAGATGTGATAGTTTGTTGGCAAACAGATGTCAGTCAGCCTAGGGTTACCAGGGATCATCATGGAAGAACTGATACTGGAAATGGGGTTTGAAGGATAATTAGGTGTCTTAGTTAGGGTTCCTATTGCTGTGATGAAACACCATGACCAAAAGCAAGTTGGGGAGGAAAGGGTTTGTTTGGCTTATCTTGTACATCATAGTTCATCATCAAAGGGAGTTAGGACAGGAACTCAAGGCAGGACCCTGGAGGCAGGAGCTGATGCAGAGGCCGTGGAGGAATGCTGCTCACTGACTTGCTCCCCATGACTTGCTCAGCCTGCTTTCTTATAGAACCCAGGACCACCAGTCAGGGATGGCACCACCCACAGTGGCCTGAGCCCTCCCCCATCAATCACTAATTAAGAAAATGCCCTACAACCAGATCTTATGGAGATATTTTCTCGGTTTCTCAAAGGAGGTTCCCTCCTTTCAGGTAACTTTAGCTTGTATCAAATTGACATAAAACTAGCCAGCACAGTAGGGGTTTACTAGTCTAAAAAAGGCATGAAATGAATTATATATCCTAGATAAAAAGAATGCCATGTTGGGGCTAGAGAGATGGTTCAGTGGTTAACAGTACTGGCTGCTCATTCATAGGACCCTGGTTTTATTCTCAGCACCCACATGGCAGCTCACAACTGTCTGTGACTCCAGTTCCAGGTGATCTGATGCCTTCTTCTGGATTCTGCAAGCACTACATGCGCATGCCACACAGACATACATGCAGGCAGAATACTCACACATAAAATAAAATAAATATTTGTTATTAAAAAAGAATAGGATGTAAAGTCATGGAGATACTAAAAATATCACCTCCACACCTGAAGTCAAATTGATTGAGGAATATAAACAATAAAAAAGAGAACAGAAATAATGCAAGCCGAAGTTCCCAGAATCAAAGACAAGTTCTTCAGACCAAAGGGTGGGCAGAAGGCTCAGTGCACATGGTGACTTACCCAGAGCAAAGGCACCTCACTGTGAAACTTACAACTCAAATGGCAAAACCATGTGTTGGTAGAGTCAGCGGTGTGGGAGGGATTTGGAAAGAGAACGGCACTATAGTTTTCTATACTATTCTACAAAAGAAGCTAGAAGGTAGTGGGCAATGCCTTCACAGCTGGGTGNAGATTATTTTAATCTGGCGTTCTATCTTTAGGCCAATTACAAAGTCATGCCAAGATTCAAGTATGCCCCCACATAGTGAAAACCACTGAGAGATGGGTACCAACCACACTGAAAGAAGACACAGGTTTGGGAAATAGGAGATCCAATACAGAATATTCTGCATAGACACCTGGAACGCTATCTATCACGCAGCCATCCAGAAAGCAATGGGTACAAATTGGAAGAAAATGGATGGCTCAGAGTAAGATTAAAAAGGACACACACCTCCCAGGGAAAAAAGGAACTCATTATTCATACAAATAGTAAATGTTCCTGATAAAATGAGAGGCATGGAGCATNGGGGGAAATAACCACAGGCATATGGAAAACAAGACAACTGGAAAAATATGTGACCATTCAAGCCAGGAGCTTTGGCTGTAGGCTCAATCGTGAAAATGTTTGTACAGTGGCAACACACGCAGCCACAAGAGAATTCTACAGAACAACCAGAAAAGGAAAACCAGTAGAAAATCAACAAAGACCGTGAATGAACTAATTCACAGAAGACAGAATGCGAATAAGCTCATGTGCCAGTGATTGAGGAAATTAAAACCAGTCCCAACCAGCGCANTGACAAAAGTTTTAAAATTTGAGGAGACAGGCAGTGGAGGTAGAGCATCAGGAACGCTCATCTGCTACTGTCCTGAGTGACTGACAGTCCCCCTGACCCAGCAGAGCTAAAGATGTCAGCTAGAGTACCTACCGCCTGGCTATCGGTCCAAGGTGGCTGTTAGGCCTCCTCAGACCTGGAGTGTTCTTCTACCCATGCCTTCTGGTAACCTCATTTTTTGTGTTGTTTTGTTTTGTTTTTCTAGACAGGGTTTTTCTGTGTAGTCCTGGCTGTCCTCTTTAAACGAGGCTGGCCACAAACTCCCAGAGATCCACCTGCCTCTGCCTCCCAAGTGCTGGGATTAAGGGCGTGNGCTACCACCACCGGAGATAACTTCAAATTTATTTCACTGAAAAGAAACGAAGACTTCAGCATCNCTGCTCAGCCTGTGTGCCAACAGACTGCCTCCTCTACCACTATAGATCGCNGTCCGTGATCTAGGAGATAGGAAGCAGGCAAGAGATAAGCAATTCAAGCTCTGGAGTGACAGTCAGCCTTGGTGAAGAAGAACTGAATTGGGGCCACAATTTCAATTTATGTGTCTTGTTTTTTTAGTAAGATGGTGCCATTTCCTGGGGTGCACAGCTCTGCCCTCTTCTGCAGGCTTCTGAGAGGNGGAGGCTGGTGCCACAAAGCCCAGACAGATGGCAGGACTGATTGTCACAATTTTCAAGTAAAATTATTAAAATCTTATTTTAAAAAATAAAGAAGCTCGGTGGTAAATATGTAGAAATCTTGCCCTAACAGAATTTTATTACGAGTCAGAGAATGCTTTCCAAGCTGGATTTTGCATCATAATCATCAAGATAACTTTAAAAATACAGATTTCTGGGCTGGCAAGATGGCTCAACAGGTGAAGACTCATGCAGGCAACACTGAAGACCTGAGTTCCATCCTCAGAACCTACATGGTNGAAGAACAGAATCANCCTCCACACGGTGTCCTCTGGCTCCACACACGCTCTGTGGCAGGCACTGGTGCCCTCCCCAAACAAATGTCATTTTAAAGAACACTTGAAATATTATTTTCAAGATCTATCACTGAGATTCCTTTTTTTAATTGAAAATAGGTTTTTTTTCCCATACAATATATTCTGATTAAGGTTTTCCTCCCTCTTAACTCCACCCAGATTCCCCACATCCCACTCACCAAAATCCACACCCTTTTTTTCTCTCTCTCATTAGAATACAAACAGGCTTCTAAAAAATGGTAATAATAATAAAATAAAAACAGAATAGGACAAAACAAACAAACTGAAAAAAAGAAGAGCCAATGAAAAAAGCACAAGAAGGGGCTGGAGAGATAGAGGCTCAGTGGTTAAGAGCACTGACTGCTCTTCCAGAGGACCCAGGTTCAATTCCCAGCATCCACGTAGAGGCTTACAACTGTCTGTACCTCCTGTTCCAGGAAATCTGGCACTCTCACACAGACATACATGCAGGCAAAACACCAGTGTACATTAAATAAAAATAAATAAATCTGAAAAAGAAAAAGAAAAAACACCAGAAACACATAGAGATGCTTAGACACACACATTAACATACACAGAAAACAGTAAANATAAAATCAGAAACCATACTGNTTTTATATATATAAGCAAGAGATATGTAAGGTTAAAAGAAAAATAAGACAAAGCACGTTGAAACAAAATAACTCCAAAAATACCACTAAGTCCATTTTGTGTGGCCCATCTATGTGGGGTCTAACCCTTAAGTGTGGTTTGTCTACCCAGTGAGACTCCATTGGGAAAAAATGAAATTTTCCTTTGTGAGTGGTTATCAATTGGAGATGGCTTCTGAGTTA
>LZPO01044195.1:0-21367 GCA_001675575.1 Neotoma lepida
CGCCCAGGCATGGGCACTCTTCATCCTCTGAAGTTCCCAGTGGTTTCCTGCTGCAGAGTCCCTGCAGGTTCCTACTCCTTGGGAAGGTGCCAGGCCTGGCAAAGCCATTGGCAAGGAGGGGCATGAAGATACACAAGAAACTTTAGACATGTGCCACTGCCTGGCTGAATCCCCAGAGAATGTTACTGAGTGGAGAAAGCCAGTCCCAGAGGCTGTAGACTGTGTGGTTCCATTTAGATAATATTATTAAAAATAATAAAATTATGGACATGGAGAACAGATTGGTGACCATAAGGGGCTGGGAAAGAGGGAGGCGTGGGTGACTTGGCAGGAGGGGTCCTTGTGACAGAAATGTTCTGAGGGTCCCAGTATCTAGATATGGAGAGGAAGGAGGCTCGCTGACCCAATGACAGCTATCAGCTCTCAATCTGAAGTCAGAGCCATGAGATCCATCCTCCCTCCTCACCATGGAAGAATCAATTCTTAGTTATTTTTCTGTTGCTGTAGCAAAAACACCATGGCCACGGCAACTTACAGAACAGTTTATTTAGAGTTATGGTTCCAGAGTTAGAATCCATGGATGCCAGAGTCAGGTAGCAGGAACTGGATGCTGAGAGAAGCCAGGGGCCCATATCGTGAACCAAAGCAGAGAGAACAGCTGAGTCTTTCAACTCTCGAAGCCCACCTCCAGTCACACACCTCCTAAATCTCCCAAACGCCACCGAGGACAGCACTCAAATGCTCCTGACCATGGGGGACATCGCATTCAGACTATCACAAATGCCAAGTCTATCAGCTGGACTTACGCCTCCATTGTAGCCCACCCTTACCCAAGATTCCCCTATGCCTTCCTCTAGGGACCAAGCCCCTCCTTCCCCTTATCCTATGGTTTGGAGGGGACAGGCTTCTATGTATATGCAGAGCTGGGCTATTTCCCTAGGGATCAGCATGTGGAAATGACCAGACCTTTTGTCTCCATTCAAAGGAATGCAGGAGGTATGTGGAGGTGACTGGTGACACCCTGCATGTGCATCTAGACCAGAGACAGATACTGTGTGTGTCATTCTCACCGTAGGGAGGCTGGGTCATTCATTCACTCTCCCAGAAGCCCCAGAGCTCCCTCTGTGTCTAGGACCTTGCTAAGCACCGGCTACTCTAACCTGAAACAGAGTGGACATGTGGAATTCCTTAGATGGGAGTATGGATAAAGGACAGATGTTGATTTCCAACAGCTGGCAAATCCATAACCAATGCTGTTACCAATGCTTTCTTGCTGTAAAGGAAGGCCAAGCTAGCCTTCAGCTGGGTGGAAGCTCACTGACAAGGTCCTCCATTTCATTCACAAGAAAGGAACATTTTTGGACGTCTATTGAGAGCTTCTGCATTCTGGAGGGGTACAACCCAGCAGCTTACCTGTGGCAGAACTCACTCAACCAATCTAGTCTCCCTTGTTCCTCCTCTGGCTGTTCAGGATCCTATGCCCAGGGAATGGTGCCTCCCACTGTGGACAATTTCCTATCTCAACAGAATCAAGATGACCCTTCCCAGACACGCCCTCAGATCAACCAAAGCTGGATAGTCCTCCACTGAGACTCTCTCCCTGAGGGACTCTAGGTTGTTAAAGGGAGCCATCACACGGAGGTGGAACAGCAAGTGCAATCCCCCACCCCTGACACCTTCACTGTTCCTGGTCACATTGCCATGGGCCCAGCCTGTTTGAAGTAGAGGGACTGANGTCTGCTCAGGACTGCGTTGATGATAAGAGCCTCCACTTGAACCATCACAGGGCTAAGTCCCTCCCTCAGCACCCTGCCTTCCAGTAAGCCCTGGAAGGTGTGGCATTCATGGCATCAGACCAGAAAGGTTCTTGAGTTACAGGAGACATCTTGGGACTGGAGCAAAAATTGGGACATTCCACATGACATACTCAAGCCTTCCTCCCCAAAGTAACCCAGCTACCTACAGGGGAGGAAGTCTTTTGCTAATCCATTAGGCTCAGCCCTGGTCATCCTGTGGTAGGACCCTGTTGATTGCAGAAATGTCCCTTAGCTGCCAGGGAGCTCTTCATGAGATGGTGTGGCAGCACGGGGAGGGGGATACTGCAGGCTGAGAAGCAGCCTTGCACTGCAGTCTCTTTCTTCAAGACCCTGCAGAGCCCCAGCTTCCACACAGCTGTTTAGGATCCCCGAGCCCCAGGGCCCACCTGGAAGAGAGGTCCTAGACTCTTAAGCTGACGCAACATTTCCAGGTTCTGAAGTTCAGTCTCCATGGACAGAGGTTGGGCTGCAAACTCTCCCCATGAAGCAGGTAGACCTCTGGGGCTTATCTCCATTTGCAGATGGCCAATGGCCAGGCCTCAAGAGCCTTAAGTGGGAGAAGTGGGTGACCACAGAGGGGTCCACTGTGCCAGGGTCTGGAACTTTCTCTCCAGCTCCATGGCTCTAAGGTACATGGAACATGTTCCTGAGACTCAAGTTCCAACCAGGTCTGTGGCATCTTGCAGGCTTCATCGACAGCACCCAGATGGCTGTTGTTTCTTATAAATCACAATCCCCCATCTTTACATCAAATCCTGGAGCAGCTCAAGTGACTGGGCCTCTGTGGGGCAGGGAGAAAGGTGGGGTTCTCAGCGTGGTGGAGCACTGAGGGTCCTGCCATCTAGGAGTGGGATGGAGCAGGGGTGATAGAGACTGCGAAGAAACCTGGAACCTCCATTACCAGGAGCAGCAGTAAGTGGGTTCTGACCTGTGTGCCAAGCCTGTCTTTGGCTGGAAAGAGACGGGACACACCTGCACTATAGACAGGTCTTGCTCTCCAGTGTCTCAACTATAGGCACAGTGGTAGGCTCAGCCAGGCGGGCAGAGAACAGAATCATGAAGCTGGCAGTTCCTGCCATATCCAGGAGAGGTTACATGGGCAGACGTCCAAAAGAGGTCCCTCTGCGCATACACAGGAAGGCTCCCCGGTCTCGGATTCAGCCTTGCTTTCTACCTCCAGGGTGCAAGGACCTTGATTCTGGGGTGGGTGAGATGAAAGAGAACAGAGCCTAGCCTCCGGGAGCCAGCACTGGATTTCCAAGTCTCTAATGCCGCGCAGCACACTTGTCCAAGTGTGGAGCTTCTCATAGCTTTTGGTTTCGTCTTTCTTAAAAAGGGTGGTGTGCAACAAGCTCTGAGGAACTTCATGGGATTTTCTCTAGAATTCCCTAAGCCAGCCTTGGGAGTCTATCTCAGCTGAGAGGGGCGAAGTAGCTCCAGGAAAGTCAGGGGCCTGGGGCACACACCTGTGCTGGGCTTCCACCCCTGTTCATGCATTAACCTCCACTGTGGGCACCACACACTGTTGCCATCGCACAGGTGACAGTGGGCCACAGGACTCTCACACTAAGGCTGTCCCAGGCCTCTTTCTACCACCTGGCAAGGAAGAGATGTTAAGTTCACAGCCCAGAGCCAAGCCAGCAGCCTCCAAACTGGCAAGCAGGGCCCCAGCTTCCTCTCCATCCTCCCAGAAGCCTAAGCAGGCCAGTGCAGCCCCAGCAGGGACTAGGCCTGGCCAGCTCCTCAGTAGCTGGCAGGAGCTGTTTGCTGCCAGGGAGACCTAGAGCACAGGGTGAGCCTGCACCTCCAGAGTTTGATTGATCGCGCCCTTCAGAGCAGATATATGTTTTAATAATCTGTTTCCAAAATTAGCCTCTCTCTGTGCGGCAGCTGTCACAAACAGCATGAGATACATTTTCTTTTTACCTGTCAGGGGTAGACGGCATTTGCTTCGCAAGCATGGCAGGTGTGGCCCCTGGGTCCCTGAACCCTAGGAGCTGAAATATAGTTCCACTCTCTTGCAGGCTTCAGGAGATGGGGTGAGGCAGAGTAGTGAAGCCAGCCAGCCTAGTTGACTCTTGTCCCTTCTCAGCACAGCTTGAGAACCAAGAGTGTCACTTCTCCCCTCCCTGTGTCTCAGCTGTAAAAGCTTCTGTGGTTATTTGCCATTACATGCAGCTATTTGTGATTAAAATAGANGAGAAACATAGCTTGCACATAGTAGGTGCTCGGTGAATGTTCGGTGAGTGGGGACTTTATGCACCATCCTTTGGCCATTGACCCTGACTCAAACCATGTGTATGTTTGTATGTGTATACACGTGTGTATGTGTGTGTATGTGTGTGTATTTATGAGTACATACGTGTGCATGTGGAGGCCAGAGATTGGTGTGGGATGTCTTCCTCAATTGCTTCTCCATCTAATTGTCTGAGACTGAGTCCCTCACTGAACCTGGAGCTCGCTGCCTCAGGTCGACTGTTCAGATCCCCAACAAGCCCCTGGGGATCCTCCTTTCTCTTTGTCCCCCCGAAAGAGATAAGGGAAGTGAACTCATCTAGAGTGTTATGCTACCCACTGGGGTGAATGGGCTGTAGCCCCGAGCTGGTGGAGACTGAGGGGCTTCCTGGGAGAGGGTCCTGAGCTAAGCTACTAAAGCTGTGGATTTCACGCTGGCTTAAAGGAAGATATGGGGATGATGCCTTGAGCCAAGGCCAGAAGGTGGGGAAGNACTTATGGCCAGAGGGGCAGCTGGAGGAGAGCAGCCCTGCGCTCCAGGGGTCCTGNTCACTAGCTGGTGATGAGGTGATGATGAACCGTGGATCTCGGCCTGCTCAGAGTCTGNGCTGACTCAGCCATGTCCCTCCCCCAACTTNTCCTACCAGGCTGGNTTCTGCCTGCACTGCCCATCCATGCCTGTGTTTCCAAGCATGTCCAACCTTTAGACATCAATATGTGGTACTGTTTACCCTCTAGAACCATACAATCCAGATTTATTTTAATTACAAAAAAGAAAAAAAAATCATGTGTTAAGTAACTTAGCAGTTTTGTGCTAGGCTACATTCATAGCTGTCCTGGGGTCATGTGGCCTGTGGGCCACAGATTGGATACACCTGGTCCAGCTTCAGGGCAGACTAAAATGGGCAGCCAGGGCCCAGGGTAGGCATTAATTCTGGCACCTTGCCCTAGTCATCTGTCAGTTCTCCAAGAAGCCCCCACCTCTATCTTCTGGGGGCCCCCGCAGGACTTCCCCAGGGATGCCCTTACACCCCCGTCCCCCCACCCCGTGTTTCCATGGAGAAATGCTGACGACTTTATTTCTTTTCTCTCTCTTTCTGGAATTTCATCTACATCAAAGTGAGATCCCTCATGCTCAGCTCTCGACGAGGCTGTGGTGATTAAGCACTTAAATTGATTAATCAAATTTCCTGTGATGAGAACTACCGTCATTCATTAATCTGAGCGGGATTATAAATAAGAGATGGCAGGCAGAGAAGACGAGCATGTTGGCAGATGGACACCGTGGCATGAATCGCAAGTAGGCGCCCGCTTCCTGGGGGCTTTAACCGTCGGCAGCCTGGGGCCAGAGCTTCCCTAAAGACAAAATTAGACGAAGATTAAAGTATCCCATTTTAATAAGGTGCTATGCAAAGCGAAGGAGCAGCCTGTGCCAGGAAGAGAGCACAGGTTGCATACTAATGACCGGCTATGTGCACGAAGGTTGAGGCAGCCCTGTGGGATGTGGGTCTACCTGGAGGTATATACNCCAAAGAAACGTGTTATCAAAATCCTAACCCTGTTTGAGAACGTGGGTGATCAGATGAGCCCTCGTTCAAATCCTCCCCTCATCAGCCATTCAGTGTGACCTGCCAAGGTTCTCAGTCCTAACCTGACCTAACCCTGTAACCGTGGGTCATAGCATCTAGTGAGATGTGGGTGTTAGCAATGCCCCCTCGGTTGGATTTTGTTAATATTAAATATGCTGAAATATATTTTATCCAGATTACAGATATTTATTGAGTTCCTGGTATATAACAATATTGAGCTGGTGGATTTACAGAGAATAAGTATAGTTCCCTCCCCAGGAGGGCTGGTGTTTTGGTGGGAAGACAGGTGTTATGGGGAGGTGTCATCACCTCAGGCTTCCCAGGGGCCAAATTCTCTACTGACCTCTGGGCCAACTGCACGAGGGTCGCTTCTGTCACCGGTCTCTACAAACTCTTTCACTCCATCCCCCTCTTGGGGACACTCTGCCTGGCTTCTGAGCCCATATAGGTGCTGACAGGATTGTCACTCCTAACTCTATGNCCTGCTTCCCAACCTCGGTTGGAGTCCCCTCTGAGGTCCTGCAGAATGGCAGCAGAGGCCTCTGGATCACCTCCCAGGTACACACAAGACCTACCAGGCTTCCTTTGTCCCCTCATGACGTCAGTCTCGGTGCAGGACACAACAAACTTTACCANGCATTTATGAGTATCTGCCTAGCTCCTGCATGGCATCAGGTCCCATCAGGACACTGGGTACCCAGTTTGCTTTCAGCATCCGGTTGGGAAGGAGAGATGGACAGGCCAAGAGATGCTCACATTGGCCTGGGATGAGTCAGGGTGGAGGGCAGGGCCTTCCTGGATGGATTGTGTGGGAGTGAAGTTCTGGGAAGGAAGAGTAGGGTTTCTAGANGGGCCCCTCGTGTCTCTGTGTCCCCTCTTTCTGCCTCCTGGCAATCCCTTGCAAGGCCCTAACATNACCTCTGCAGAAATTTCCCATAAGCTGGCCAAGTCTTCCTCTCACACTCCAGCCTAGACACAAGAGACCAGGAAATTCCAGGCTCAGACTTGGTGATCAATCAGGAGTGGTCCATCCTCTTCAGCCTCCCAAAGAGACTGCCTGTGTGTGGGCGCAGGCTGGGCTGGGGCAGGAGCTCTCTTAGTGCTCTAGTGCTCCTGTAAGATGAAAACTATCATTCCTGGCTGAATTGGCCTCTTGCATGNGTTTACTAAATATTTTAAAACTCCTTATTAAAAGAGTCACCACTTTTAAAATGTCAGCTGTCTAGTCCTTTCCCTGGAGAATTAGAGCAGGCTAGAGGAGAAGACAGGGTTCAATAAGGCTGAGTCAGGGTTGTGTTAAACTAGGTTAGGCTAGGTTAGGTTAGGCTAGGTTAGGCTAGGTTGGGCTAGGTTAGGTTAAAGTTAGGCTAAGTTAAGTTTAGATAGGGATAGAGTAGTGTTAGGTTAGGTTAGGGTTAGGTTGAGGTTAGACATGGTTAGGGTAGAATTAGGTTAGGGTTAGGTTAGGGTTAAGTTAAAGTTGGATAGTATTAGGGTAGAGTTAAGGTTAAGGTTTGGTTAGGGTTAGGTTAGGTTAGGTTAAGGCTAAGGTTATGCTAGTGTTAGTCTATGTTAGGCAGGCGTAAGTTAAGGTTAGATTAGATTAGGGTAAAGTTAGGATAGGTTAGGGTTATGTTAGCATTAGATTAGTGTTAGTTTAAGGTTAGGNTTAAAATACAGCTGAGGCCCTGACAATATGGAAATGTGTGTAGCAAGTCCCAACTTGCTCACAGCATGGATCTAGANGTGAAAGAGCCCATGGGGCTGAGGGAGGACCCTTCAAGCTGCGTGCTCCAGCTTTCCCCTCAGCAGAGCACTGTCCCCGTGAGCACTAGTGATGGTGGGGGGTGGGGATGCTAAGCTCTAGTGGAGAGGTCCCCTTAGCAGGCTTTGAAAGGTTCATAAGGTCTCTAGGAATGGTGGGGCCAAAGAGGGGAAAAGAATGAAAGGGTCAACAGGTAGGGCTCTANAGTGTGGGGACAAAGCCTTGGCTCACACAGGGAAGGTTCCAGAGCAAGAGGGGAGAAAGAGCCTGTGGGGTGATCTAAGCAGCTGCTAGGAGCAAGAGTCTCAGTACCCAGTGCTGGTGTGACACTGCTGATGGGATGGACAAGAAGAAGCCTTAGAGTCAAGCCTGAGCATCAGTCAGTGAGGGATGGATGTCCCTTGACCCCATGGGTACTGAGAGACCAGTGCCCAGTGTGTGCAGAGTGTACATGCCCAGCTGAGCAAACTGTCCTGTGACACCAGGTCCAAATGGAAGGACCTTGCTGTCCCTGGCCAGTGGACACAGGCCTCCTTACAGAAAGAAGCTGGGAGCATGTCCAGACCAGGCCATGCTTGGCTTTCAGCACAACCCACCTGTGTTGGAAGAATTTTAGAATGTTTTAAATTTTTGAAGGTGGTCTGCATTCACCTACTATGGGATGGAATTTTCCATCTACTGCAGCTCCTAGTGACACAGGTTTGGGGCAGAGGTGTCAGCTGGATCAACCTGAATTGGCCCACATGCTTAGGAATCTAGATCTTGTCTTGAAAGCTGTTCCTAGATCCACCGAAGATCTGAGTCCCATCTTGGCATAAACATGGGTACCAGAAGCAGCTTGGTGAGGCTGTGGATGTTTNGAACCTCATGTGGACCGGGAAGGAGTCAGATGGGTGGGTAGACAGTCCCAACCATCTCCTTCAGCCCATTTCCCAACTCAAGTATCTTCCAGCCACCCACTCACCTTGCTGTCGGCAAGAGTTAAGTTTTAATGAGAAAGAGATTCTCTCTGGAATATTGAGTATAATTAAAACTGTGAGCAGAAAAAAAAGCCTAGCAAACATTGAGAGTGCTAGAGGAAGTGAAAACGGTAAACCACGACCCTGCCTTTCTTTCCCTTTGACACGGATTATTAAGTCAGGTTTGAAAGAGTTCCTATTAAATATTTAAATTTTTCATTAAATATTCATCATCTCAAAAATTGCTTCCTAACAGATCCTTAGGTAAATATAACAATATTTGATCACAAAAGCTGCTTGGCCTGGCAGAGGCTTGGGGTAAGAGGCTGTCTGGGACTCAGATCCCATGGGTATGGGGAGTCCCACTCAGGGATGGAGCCTTGGGAGAGCCAGGGAGAGGATAAGGCTGTTACTGGTTGTGGTGAAGTGGTACACGGTGGCCATGTTCATGTTGCCTAGACTGGTCTTGCTGGACACTGAGCCCACATTGCCTAGTCCAGTCTCAGGGCTGTGTGGAGAATGCCTCCCCCAGAAGAGGCTGTGTTCTGGATTATGTTACCTGTAGGGATCTTCCATCAGAACANTCACTGAGCTGAAAAACAGTAAGCATCCATTCCCTGGGGCCATGGATNGGCCACTCCTCCAGGGTTCTATGGGACTCTGATCAANGCCCTGATGCTCCTTGTATGGACACCAGGTCTTACATCGTAGACTGTTCACAGCATCCTANGAGCAGAGCCTCTGATCTCCTACCCTTGTTTTTCCCAGGGGCAGTGCTGGTATCTGTAGATGGTGTATAGGATCAGACCATCCTTTATGGACTACCTACCCCCTGTGCGATGCCAGCATTGTATGTCCCACCATGCATGCCCACCCAAAATAGCCCAGACACTGCCAGCACTTTGGGAAAGCAGAAGTGCTCTTTCAGGGGTACTTCTCTGCATATAGACACCTGAAAACACTGGATGTGCATGTGTGGTGGATGGCATGGGATACCCTTGGACTGAAGGGCTTTGAATGGGTGGGGCATCTGAGATAGCGCTGTGCTGGGTGCTGGTGCACGTTATAACCTACAGGTCTTGGAGCCCTGGCCTCAGCCATCCTTCCATTTGTACACTGTTTTCACCTCCCCAGGCCCAACCACACCACCTCAGAGCCTCTTCTATACGCCAGCATGAAGCCCCCACCCCCACCCTCCAGCGTTCACACTCAGTCTCCCCCTCCACCCAGGCTTCTAGGCCTCCCAGGCCACCCCTCCATGCTCACCTTCTCAGTCNTACTCAATGCCTATGCCATTTGTCCCTTGGGTACTGGGATGAATGCCAGACCATCGTTGGAAACCTGGCATCTACCATGGAGCACACCCTTCCTGGGTCTTAGCCCTCCACTGCATAGCCAGGATTANTCTTGCTTTCCCATTGTCTTCTCAGTCCTGCATCTGGGCTCTGTCTTCCTGGGTGCTTCCCCTTCTCAGTGCCACCTGTGGAGAGGGGGGCAGGATAACTATCATCTCCTGCTTCCTGGGAGATGGAGATGGGGAGCTATTGTTNCCCTGGGGTCCCCTATGCTGGCTTTGAGAGCTTTCCAGATGTACATCAGGCAGGGGCTCGCCACTCCAGGAGGTAGAAACTATTCTGTTTCCCACTGTGCTCATGCCTCCGCTGTTTGTCTAAGGTCACATGGTGCTACAGAACCAAGGTCACACCCAAGAAGGTCCAGCCTCAAAGCATGCCAACACTCAGCCGATGCTCATGAGACCCCCTGGCAGATAAGCAGGGCTCCCCTCGATGGCCGCCTCTTCCTCCCCCATTACACCACCCCCTGTCTTTGCAGAGCAGAGAGGAGACCTAGGTGCACAAGCCCAGCCTCCCCACTTCCCTCTTCTCCTTCCCTGAGCAAATTCCGGGGTGAGGAGGAGGCCACGAAGATTGATGGTGTCCCTCCTGGGCAGCAGGCACAGGCATGGGGTTCTCTCTCTGCACAGCCCTGATAAATGACACCTGCTGTAGGGACCACCTCTCGGGCTCCCAGGCTGACAGGAAGGCNTGAAATCCCATGCTTCAGTGGGTCTGGAATGCACTTGAGCCTGTGTCCTGGAGGAAGGACCATCTGCCAGAGAGAACCTGGTCTCCGGGCAGGTGCTTAGGGAGATCCTCTGCATACGCGCTCTGTTCGACACCCAGGCAGGATAGCAGAGGTGAGAGCCGGGTGAAAGACAGCCATCCTCCTGGGANTCAGGGGCAGAGCCTTTCTCGGGCCATCATGCTGCTGTAANAAAACTGCCAAACAGCTACGCGTGCACACACACACACACACACACACACACACACACACACACACATTGCTTTCTTGAGGCTGGAAGTCCAAGGCCAAGGCTCTGACAGATTCAATGTCTGGTGAGGGCAGTTCTCTGGTTCCAGAAGTTGCCATCTGCAGCCTCAAGTCATAGAAGGGCCCAGGCCTCTGTGAGGAGGGTACAGGTCCCTTTCCCACACTGTACTCTTTGACCTGTGTCCTAGCACCACNGACATGAATATGGGCTGCCCTGAGCCCTTCCTAGAGGCTACCCTGGGCCCTGCTTGTTCCATGACAGCCANTGGCTGTTTTGCACACACAAATGGAAAATGGCTCAGAGCACGGAAGCAAAGGATTCCCTTCAACAGTCACCATCGCCAGTATTGATTCCAGCATGGCATGTCTGGGCACCACGAGTGAAGTCAAGAAGATGCCCAGGGGGTCAGGGCAGCTCTTGGGGAACACTCTGAGAAGGAAACAGTGTCCAGGGCTGACCCTGGTGGGAGCTGCATCTGTACTTCTAGATAAGCAGAAGCTGAAGAGTCAAGAGGCACAGATCCCCATCCAGGACCCCCATGGGGTGGGGCTCCCACTTCTTAACTGAGGTGCCCCTGACAAGTGTGCACGGAGCCAAGNGGAATTTTTCTGGCATGAGGTTCCTAAATCTCAAGGGGGCGGGGAGACAAGGATGAGGTAGACAGACTCTCCTGGGGTTGGGCAAGGTGCTGGGAGCTGGGAGCCAGCGTCCTAGGGCCCCTGAGGGATTGGTCTCTTGACTGTGAGTTAGGGGTGAGGAAGTGCTGAGTGCCCAGAGGAAGGGAAGAGGGGGCTTCAAAAACCTCTCTGCAGCCCTGCACACTGCAGCCCTGCACGCTGCAATGGAGAGGCTGCACATGTGTAAGAGGGGAAGGGGGGACAGGTCAGGTTCAGGTTCTTGCCCCACCATCCTGGAGNTAGGGCTAAGGGGACATCTCACCCGCCCACTCGGGGTCCAGTGCATAGAACACCCAGCAAACCAGGTCTGAATTCCCCGTGATGTAAACACATTCTGGGCCTCCATGGTACAGCGGCTCCATCTAAAACATCAGGTGTCAATTCTCTGCCGGAAGGACCAAGAGCTAACAGGGGTACTGGGTGCTCAGTACACAATGAAGCTTCCCTAGGTAACGGTGGCTAAGAGATGCAACTACATCCAATGAGACTCTAGATGAACTTCCTTAAACATCCAGGTGCCAAGAGAAGGCTCTGAAGTTAAGAGCACATACTGCTCTTGTAGAAGACCCATGTTCCATTTCCAGCACCCACATTAGGCATCGTACAACCACCTGCAACTCCAGCTCCAGGGTACCCAACACCTTCTTCTGGCCTCAGTGTGTACCCACATGAATTTGCACATACATACGTGTAGACACACTCACATNTGCATAAATACATTTTTTTGAAATCTTTAAGGCATCTGGAACATGTGATGGCACCATGGAAGTATGATGTCATCACTCATGCCCAAAGTTCTGCTTGCAACTTCAGAGAGAGGGGAGGCAGGATTCTTGTAGCCTGACCTGCCTCAGGTGTGTAGGGAGGGCAGATCATGGCCCCTGCAGCTCATGACTCATAAGCAAATCAGAGCAGATCTGACACAGGTGAGATGGATTTACCAGGTGCCCAGGGCCAGGAGCCCCAATACTTTGCCATCTTGCCTATGAGCTCTGATGCCACCCCACACAGGTGAGCAACATATCAGGATGCCGGTGATGAATCGTATTTTAGTACCGCCAAATGGTTGCAGGCGACAGGAAGCCTGTTTCTCTCCCGTTTTATGCATCCAGAAAATTGGTACCACATGCAGCCTGCGTGACATGACACACTTTAANGTATTGCGCTGTCTCTTGCCAGAGCTGCAGACCCATCACAAGGCAGATAAAATGCAGGACCAAGGGTGAGAGCCCAGAGAAGAAGACTAAATGTAAGGTGCTTGCATCCCATCATTAAGAAACAAGCCCACTGCTCCCGCCCCAGGGGGCTCATCTTCCTGGAGGCTGCAGGACAATCTGTTATTTTCCCCAAGGAGGCCAGCAAAGATGATGCTTGAGACAGAGATATGGGTGTCATTACAGAGAGCTGGGCAGGCCACTGCTTTAATGGATGTAAGATCTGCAGGTAGCCGGAAGTGCACACCAGCTGAGCCCCTGAGCTCTGCGGCCACTTTTCACAGATTCCAGGTCCTAGGAGACCAAGCCCCCTGCCTTGTACCATTACAGCATCCAGCCAGTCCTCACTCTCCTGCCCCCTGGCTCCAGTGGAGAGCCATTTGCTTCCTGTTGTCATGTGCAGATTACACCTCTCGCTGAGGCTCTGCTCAGAGCTGCAGGAGGGATGTGGCAAGCCGACTTTGAGGCTCTGNTCATGGAGTGGAGCTGTGGAGCTATGGCAACCTAAATACCTGCTGAACTCTGCCAGCAAGTGGGTCTCCTTCCCACCCGGGCGGGTGGCAGACTTCACCACCACCAAGGACGGCCTTGGCTCTGCCCTAGGACCAGAGAGACCATCAACTCTGCAGTCTCTGTTCTCAGGGACCCCTCTCACTTACCTCTCATTTGGTGCTTAGCTCAATGAGTTTCCCAGAAAATTCCCTGTGTTTGTGCCAGGTTGGGGAGACTGAAGGGAACAGAAGGCCAAACCTCCTTGAGGAGCTTTGATAGGGAAAGATGGCGAAGGGGGAGTGGGGAAAAGGGGAGATGCCCCCCTTGCCATCTTCTCTGTAGAAAGCTCAGCATGAAGCCTGGCAGACTGATCTGTACCAGGCTTAGGCAAAACCCAGGCCCACCAAGCTCCAGAGGGGGGAGGACTACCAGCTGACCCAGCAAGGCTCTAGTCTCCCTGCCCTTGGCTCTCCAGGGTTCCTAGCTGGGTCCTAACTATAGGCCTTCCTTATGTCTGAACTCCTGTGCTGGTGTGTGGACACAGGAACCTGAGGTCAACACATATTCAGACATGAAAGCCATGTGAGTGGATGAGTAGTCAGCACGTAGAGGGACTTAAACGTCACCACGGAAGTATGGTGACATTACCATATGACCATATCACAGGCCCACTGGAAGATGAGCCCCTGACAATGCATCTATAAAGGGACCNAAGAGAGGCAGCTCCACCCCAAGGCTGAGGCTGGACTCTGCTTTTACAAGGCTGACAGGAAGCCAGGCAAGGAGTGCCCATAGTCACCTTGCTGACTGAGCCCCCAGTGACCCGCAGTACCCTTAGCAAGTTCCACGTCACAGGCACACAACTGGACAAGAGACTCAGGTGGCCTGTCCACTCCAGGCTCCCAGCTGCCCTCATGGTAAGGGGTGGTCACTACACCAAGATGCTGCTGGGGCTTCTTTCTGTTTTAATTGAGTTGAAATTCACATAACCAAATGTAACATTTTTAAAGTAAATAATTCAGTGACAGTACATTTGGGATTGTTATACAAACACTGCTATTTGGTTCCCAAACATACTCGTCACCCCAAAAGGAACCTCCATTCCATCCCAGCCACTCCCCACTCTCTCCCTCCCGCTGCCCCAGTAACCACCCGTATGAGCTCTGACTCCAGGATTTACCTGTGTGCTGAAATGTTCCTCAGGCTTATGTGTTGGAATAGTGGGTCCTCCGCAGTGGTGGAAGGTTGTGGAAACTTTGGGAGGTGGGGCTTCACTGCAAGAAATGAATCACTGGGGTGGGCCTTGAGGTCTCAAAGTCCAGCGCTACTTCCTATCTACGCCCTGCTTCCTGGCTACACACAACATGACCAACTGCCTCATATTCCTGCTGCCCTCTCTTCCCTTCTGTGACACACTGTACTGCCAAACTGTGACGCAAAAGCTGGGTATCGTGGTACGTGACTACAGTCCTAGCACTTGGAAGTTAATGGCAGGAGGGTCAGGAGTTCAAGGTCATTCTTGGCTATGTAGTGTGTTTGAGCTCAGCCTAAGACTCTGTCTCAGAAAGTAACAACAACATATATATAATATTAAACCCTTCCTTGCTTGAGTGTTCTTTGTCATAGCAAAGTGGATGANAACTAAAAGAACACAGTGTATCACTTTGGTTCCTGGCTTCTGTCAGCCAGTATAGAACTCTTATAATCATCCATATTATAGTCTTTATCCCTCTTCACGGACGGGTAATATTCCTTTGTGTGGATCTGTCACATCTGTTCACCAGTTCGTCTAAGGATGGACTTAAGGCTGTTTGAGCCTAGGTGAAGAGTGTTACTGTGGATCTGTGTGATGTGAACCGTGTTCAGTCCTTTGGAGCATCTACCTAAGCATGCAACTTCTGGTCCTATGGTAATGGTGTGGTTAACTTTTGAGGAATGGACCACAGTTTCTGTGCAAAGTTGGAAGAGACTTCAAAAGAGCTGTCCTTTTGACCAGCACTGCTGTGTTCCATGCAAGTACATGGAGTAAGACCCCATTTCCTTCCACTAGGAACTCAGATCCTGACCTGAGCCCATGGGGCAGCGGTGAGGTACAGTGCTGCTGAGTCAAGAAGATGGGTGGCAGAGGCTTTAGGGAGCCCAGTCAGAGGACCCAGCAGTGTTTTGTGGCAGCACCTCCTTTGTTTGACCAAAGCACATGATGGACATCAGCAGCCCAGTTCCCATGGCATGCTGACTAGACTGAGCAACCCATGGCCAGGAGGGAAGCAGGTCCTCCTGTCTCTGCACCTCCCTCTCTCTTCAGGGCCAGAGTGGGCCTGACAGCTTACAGTGGCCTATATCTCAATGGTTCTGGACCACAAATCTACAGTCCACTAGCCAGAAAGGCTAATTCCCCATGTATGTATGCATCAAGGCAGCCAGTTCCTACAGCTTTGTGCCCACAGATTTCAGTATTTCGAGGCATTATAGTGGATGTCTGGACAATACATTACAGATTCCCTCACCTACCCCCCACTAAGTCCTAGGGACAGCTCAGGCTTTCAGGAAGGGTACTATACAAAAAGGGATGGAGATCTGGCAGTGCCCTGGGCCAAGACCTTCCCTATTCTAGGGCTAGAGGTGTGGCAGTGAGAGACGATGTGGGAGCCAGGACAGGAGTGGCCTACTCTTCTGCTAAAGCCAGCAGTAGCCGTGCAGATCATACAGTGCAGGGAAGGATGGACAGTGTTGCCTTCAGATTTCCTTGCTATGGAGTGATGAGCCCAGCCAAAGTCAAGAGGACATGACCTGAGTTTCAGACCTAGGCTGAGGTGGGACCTGAGCTGGTGGGGAAGGAGCCATCCTGGCAGTGTGGCCAGGACCAGCAGCCTCAGGAACCCCACTGGTTTTTATAGCCCTGGCCACAGGCAAAGGCAGGGTTCTTCAGGGACCACCAGAGGTGATACCATTGGGGACTATAGAGATGAGGGTGGGTCACCAGGTGGGGAAGTTAATGAAGCCTGTGTTTACTGATGACACCTAGGTGTCAGTCACTAGAAATACATTGTCATTTCACCCAACAAACTTGCAAGATTGGGGCTAAGTCCATCTTGCTCCCACTGGTATCCAGACAGAACACAGCCCTGGCCCATAGTTATCCTGGAGTGTGTAGGGAAGTTTCAGAACTGCACCCTGCTTGGGGCTCTCACAGGGCGCACCTTCCTCTACCCAAGAAGCCTGAAATGGCCAAGATCAGATGTGTGCCTGAGAGTGCAGGACAGGGAGAGGCCTCTGTACTTCTCTTGGCCAGCTGGACTCTGTCCATGCTGAGATGTCTAAACTCAGACAGCTGCATCAGAGGCTTGGGTAGGAGGCCCCCAGTTGTTTCAGGAACAAGACTGGAGTTTCTGAGACCTCCACTCGCCACTCTCCCAAAGTGAGGCTGGATGCCCATCCTGGCACGTGTCCACACCTGACTTGGCGTGAGTCTGGTTGTGTGTATTCCTGACACAGGCTCCCAGGCAGACAGACTGCCTGGTGCTGGGCATTTCCTTCCCAGGAGGCCCAGCCCTGCCACCTTCTCCTTTTGTAGAGATGTTTTTGTGAACTTAAGTAAAAATCGGGAAAAGGTCGATTCCCTCTGTCCAGCCCATTAATTCTGCATGCTCAGGCCAGAATTAACCTTGGCAAGCCTTGAGAGGAGAGAGTAATTCTAACCTTAAAAATCTGCTGATTAAAGCTGGTTTGAGGAATTCGACTCCTGCTTAATGTCTTGGCAGGGAGCCCAGCCTCGCATTAACATAGCCACAGTCTGGCCTGGCATTTCCCCCACCTTCTTCACAAACAAAGCCTCATGACCTGTTCTAAGTAAGAATTCCNTCCCAGACCCCTGCCTGAGTGCAGCTGCGTGGCAAAGGTGTGCCTTGGTACCTGGAGGGTGTCACAGGTGTTCAGCAGGTGCAGTTCCTGGGCCCACCTGCAGAGGGAACCAATCCCAGCCATCACTTTATGCTCCCTCTCATTTAAAATAGCCACTGGCAGCTTGGAGTGTGTGATTCTGTTACCCATCTACCTCTGCTCCCCTCCGGAGGCTAGACATGGAGAAAGGGGGTGGAAGAGGGTTGGCTCCCTGCAATTGCAGAGAACCGTCAGCCCCGGAAAGTATATCAGCACCTTGGACAGCAGCTCCCCCCCCCATCTTCCTAGTCATCCTTTGTCTAAATGTGCAAAACCCAGGGGCTGCTGGCAACAGGAATGCCAGACCACGAAGAGCCTACAGGAATCTATGGTCTTTGTGAGAAAACCCAGGACACCTAGTGTAGTCAGGACNAATAAAGAGTGGGAGGCTTCGTATCCAGGGAGGGAGAGAAGGAGGAGCAGGGAGGGAAGATGTCTATCTGTCATCAATACAAACCGCTGGCACAATCAAGATCAGTTCCAACCACTCGACAAGTCTACAAGAAATGAGTCTGAGCAACACTTTGATGAGAGAAAGGAAAGTTCAGTTCATTTATTTATTATTTATGTCTTGTAGCTTTGGCAGTGTTTGTAATAGAAATGGCAAGGCTATATTGGAGTTGGCTAGAGGAACAAGCTCCTGTGGTGGGAGACAGCTGGATGAGAACACACACACACACGCACACACATACACACACGCACACACGCACACACGCACACGCACACACACACACACACACACTGGGGACAGCTCCAGCTGACCACAGCACAAGCAGCCCAGCACACCCACAAGGAGAGGTGAAGAGCTGTGTTCTTCCCTGTCGGGGTCAGAGGTCCATATACCAGTGCAGAGTGCTAAGACTGTGAGCATGAAGCCTCCAGCANCTGTTGCCTCTCCCAGAGCACGTGGGCCAGGGCTGGAGGGACAGGAACCGTGTGCTCCTGGCTGAGGATCCCCAGAGACTGGGAGAATATGCAGTTGAGGGTGGCTAAANACNTANACTTCACCCCAGAAGGAGGCAGAATGGCAGGAGCAGATTGTAGGGGCAAGGTGATCTCAGGACAGACCACCATGGCCTGGTCATCTCTGACCAGAGTTTTACAGCTGGAATCAACCTGGGCTGCACAGACAAATTTACCTTATTATCAGTTTTTAGCCATTACTCTATTTTATGCCCACTAATTTATTAATCTTGGAAACCACCTCCCCCCAACACAATAAAGCCAGAGCTCTGGGAATTTTATTTATATCTTTGAACATGATTTTAATGCCTCCTTATCTAAAACTTCATTTAATCTTTATTGCACTCCTCACTCATGCAATCCTTAGGCTGACAGGGCGTTACTGGGGATGGTTCCTCTGCACGTGCGCAGTGTGGCTCCACCTCTGCACATGCGCAATGTGGCTGTCTCCTACGGATGGGAGCCCAAGTGAAGGAGGTAGATGCTGTGGGGCTGGTGCCAGTTTAAGGAAAGTTATACCATGCCTCCATGCTGTGTAGTGACCATGAGCCAGGACAGTCTGCCCCCTGCTGGTTCCTTCCCGAGTGCTTGCTGCTACCCTCAGCTTTTCACTCGGTCCCTCATTTCTCTTTGAGTTCCCACTCCCCAAAAGGGCCCTGCTAGGGAAGTACTCTAGAACATTCTGTGGAGATGTCAGGCAATGCTCTAGTTTGAGAACTCAGCGTTCTCNCTTTCCTGAAGCACTGTACAGAGCCATGTATCTGCTCCTTGCCGAGACTGGGGGCGCTTTGAAGCCAAAGGGTGGGAGACGGTAGGTGCTCTCCATCTAGAGACTAGCGGGCCCTGCTCACTCCCAGGCAGAGCCCTGGATGTTTACCTCAGCCTTCTCTGCTTGCTCCTACTGAGAGCTCCTCCCCTTAGANNCTGTCCATTTAGGGGCCTAGAGTGTCTGCTGTTTGTGGTGAACTGGAGCCGTAGGCCTTTCTTTAGAGGGATGTGNCCTAGGAAGAGACAAGGCTCCCTGTCTTTTCCTTTGCATGCTTCCCGTGGTGGGGGGAGGTTTGAGACATGTGCCCCCCACCTTTTATCTGCCTCTGCCTTGGCAGACCTAAGCTTCACAGGCAGGCTGGGCTACCTGGTCCCCAGCATCCTTCTGTGATGTGGGCCAGATCTTCTGTATGATGGCTCCTACAGGCTTTGCAGATCTGAGGAGAGTTCAGAATTCAGCTCTGACATCCCTGTGACCTTATCCAAGGAAGGCCTCAGCTGCCACATCTTTGGAGAGAAATTCTCATCACCCTACTTTCGAAGATTGCAGGAAGGTCCCTTGCCCGTCCTTCTGAATTCCCTATAGCATCCAGCATGGGGATGGATGGTCAATTGGTTGTCCTAAAGACCAGCTTAACATCATGGAAAGACAGGGCCACCCTGGTTCCAGATGAGGAGAAGCCACTGTGTGAGGGAGGAGGCATCCCTTGGAGTCTGGGAAGATGACCTTATGGCAGATTTCCCACCCTTGCTNAANGAACTCCCACAAGTTCCTAAAGAAAATGCAGTGTGCATGGGGCTCAGGAGAGACCTGAGCTTGCTGGGCATCCTGGCATCTGCTTTGGCTATTGGACGATGTCAGGACTGGGGCTTTAGTGGCCTTTTGCTGACTGATTCTAGGTCCAGTATGGCAGGGACACTGGCCATGTGGGGAGACACTGCTGCGGTAGTCTTAGAAGAAGCGCAGGATGGGAGCCTTGGTCAGTGATGATCTAATATTCCCAATCTCTCCTGTCACCCCACCCTCGAGGCCAAGTCAGCCTGCAATCCATTTAGCTCAGACTCATTTTAAAGCAATTCACTATTTAACAAGTTACGAGCCCCGGCGCTCATGCAAGCAGCATGTGAATTGAATTATTTGGTCTAATCTTAAATTAATACAAACCAAATCCTTCATCGAGGACAGTGCTAGGAGCCATCCCAGGGACTTCATCACTTTTGCGTGTGACAAAGGCAGGTCCCGCAGAAGACCTGACTTCTTGCCAATGGCACCAGCGAGGAGCAGCCAGGGGTGGTATGCTGAGGAAGAAGGTACATGGGCTTCAGGAGTCAGGCAAGGCTTCATCAGGTCCCCAAGAGGCTGTGTGACCTTGGACAAATCATTGAGCCTGTCTAGGTATTGGACCCCATTAAAGATGCCTCTGCAGTTAGAGAACTCCCATGTCACCCTCCACTTGTCCCACACAGGCTTTTCCTGAGGCACCATGGATCAGTCCTCAGCTTCCAGGATANCTACTTTAGTCCTGTGCCTTGCTATGTAGCTGCTGTGGTTAGGGAGGCCTAGAAGGTGCTGAGGGAAATCTGCTCTTTGGGGGACAGCAGCTCCCTAATATGTCAAATCTTCAGCAGGAAAAGACTGCCCTTGGCCCCACTCTGGAGTCCCTGTAGCTCTACTTGTTAGACACATGCACCTAGCTTGCTCCTCTGCCTGTCTGCAGCCATAGCTCCCTACAGGCCTCAAGAGAACCCCACAGGCTCTTCCTGCCCCCACTGACATCCCCAGAGTTAGGCTCACTACCCAGGAAGGTCCAGTCCCTCCTTGGTTCTGTCATCCTGGATCTAGAAACAAGAAACTCTCCTGCCTCTTGGGACACAGCTAGAATCAGGGGGCTCTCGCCCTCTGCCACATAAAAACTGGCCAACTAACAGCAGGAGAGAAGGAGTAGCGAACGAGACATAGACATAGAGGGAGACCCACACTTGGTCCTTTAGTCCTCAGAGTTGCCCACAGTCAACTGAGAGCCCTGACCAGTGGAGAATGAGAGAAACCATGGCATATTGGCTTCACACACGAGGTTATCTGTCGCCACACTGGTCCTGGATCTTAATGAGGGCTTCCATGGGATAGTCTGAGCTCCCATACATGGGATTTGGATAAGAAACCCAGGAAGAACCTTGGCATCCTGCCTGTTCAGAGTTTTCTGCTCAAGAGGCCTCTACTGTCTACCCAGCCTGGTCTCTCCCATCTGTCACCTCTCTGGTCACCTCTACACTTTCATCCCTTCCTTTCAAGTCACTTTCCTGACCTTCANCATGGGAGGACCACATCTCATTCACTCTGAGCATTTGGCTCTCATTTGATGTTAATTGTTTACTGGGACTCACTCCCTGCCAGGANCCTAGGGGATGGAGGAGGGTGGGGTTCCAGAGAAGAAAGCAGTAAAAGGTCCCTGAGATCAGCTCCTGTCTCCCTTCCTTATACATCTGGGCCCGGTCAGGTGCCCTCCCGGGAAGGTGTGGCTGCCTCTCACCTGGGCATTCACCTCCCCGTTAGCTCAACAGGATTTAGCTGCTATCTTCTGGAGAGGCTCTCCCCTTCCCTTCCTTCTTCCCTTCC
>LZPO01044195.1:34348-51715 GCA_001675575.1 Neotoma lepida
ATCTCCATCCTTCCCTCCAGGGACAGGAGAGATGGGGGACGTCTGACCAGCTCTTTCCACAGGTCCCGTTTCATGGGTAGTGTTCAAGTGGTCGTGGCCAGCCTCACCTTCACTTTGCAGATTTCGGTTTGCCAAGGTTGCTGGTGTGGCCAGAGCCTGCTGGAGCCATGGGGCACTCTGCTACCACCTAATGGACAAGGAGGGTACTGGGCGTAAGAGCCTGCTGGGATCTGGGCTTGGTACCAGCCAAGTTTGAATTCACCCCTACTCTTGCCAGCCTGAGATTCTGACTGAGTGAATTGAATGTGGTGTGTGCATGTGTGTGTGTGTGCATGTGTGTGTANAGGCACATAATTCTCACTATGAGGAAGGACAGAGGTCATATCTGCAGAGGCCCTGCTGTCATGTCTGGCAGGCTGTTTGAAGTCACCTTCCAGCGAAGACNGCTTTTACCCCAGCAGACTGGGTGGGTACAGTGTTGTCAGGGGTGTTCCCTAAGAGACTGTCTCTCCGTGAGCANCATTTAAGGTCTCTTAGATGTCACCATATGATCCTAGGCCCCAGAGTCTGGCTTGTCCCACAGGCTTGGGCAAGGATTCCTCCTGTAGTCACATGAGCTGGAGCCTCTGCAGCCTGTGGGTTGGTCCCCTGNTCCCCTCACAGACCCAAGCCTCCTCTGTTCCATGTCCCACTGTGACAGAGGTACAATGTCTCTTATCCTGACNTGCAAACTCTTTTGTCCTTCAGCCCTGAAAGGACTGGGCTGCCCCAGTGAGCTGGAAGGCAGAGGCAGGATGAAGCTGCCAGGGCTGCGGTCCCTTGGAGATAGAATTATTAATTAGTCTTATTATCCGCAATGTGTCAGCCTCTTAATCCTCGGGTCTGCAGAGGGGTTTGTGCCTCCACGGCGTGNGGTGTCGGCTTGGCGGAGCAATCGCCTTCACTATAAAGGATGAACAATGGATTCTGCAGTTTGGTTACTATCTTTATCTATCAAGCCAAACAATTCCTGTCCCCCCTTCACAGAACACCCTTCAAAGGCGAGGAGAATGCCAAAGCGGCTTAATTTCCCAGCTAGATGGCTTATAATGCAAGCTTTGTCTAATTATCCTGCTCGTGTAATCTTGAGCCGACATCCTGTCCGTAATATCTGAATCTTCTTTTGAGCTAAAGGGAAACTGTGCGACTCCGCTTCTCAAAGCACCAGACAAAAGTTAGCCTCGAGGAAACACTTACGGTGTCGCCTCTGAAGGAACTCGCGGGACCAAGAGATAAAATCTGAGCCATCCGTGATGTGCTCCGAATGTGACTGTCAGCAGCTTGCTTAGGCCGTGCCCCCGCAAGTGACACTAGCTTCTGTGGGTCGTTCTAGATCCAGTGTGAACAAGGAGGTCCCATGGTCTGCATCACTGCTTCTTTGTCCCTTAGTGTTAGTGGCGGTCAGGACGTGGGACTGAGACATGCTACACGCTGCAGACTTGTGGCAGATGGTTTTATGCAGGGGTGCACAGGTATATACATGTATGCATGCATACACAGATAATTGTAAGTATGCACATGTATATACAGGTGTCTACAGGTATACATAATGCACAGGTGTACATGTACATACAAATATTTATATGTGTGCTTGGTCATACATATATACACACATGTTCACAGGTGTGCACAGGTAGGTACATGTGTGCACATATGATCATTGGTGTGCAGAGATATTCACAGGTGTTTATGGCTATATACATGTATGGCTATATACACACATTCTGCATGGGTATACAAATATACATACACACATGATCACAGGTGAACATAGGTATGCACGTGTATACACACATGTTCACTGATGTGCAAGGGTATACACAATATGCATAAGTATACATATGTGATCATAGGTACACATATACATAAGCATGTACCTGTATACACAGGTATACATAGTTATATCCAGCATCCCTGTTCCTCATACCTCCCCTCTGCACTCTTCTGCTCCCCTCCTAGGCCCAGATTCTGCAGGATCTGAAGTAGCGCTCCCCATCTAGCACACCCGAGAACAGTCTGTATGTTCTCCTTCCCAGACGTGCTGAGGGTCCCCTAGGATGGGGTGTACTGACACAGAGTGAAGGAAGCCAGAATGGCCATGTGACCCAGNCCAGGGTCGACCTGAGGTGGCCTCTGCTGTCCACTCTACCTTTACTCTGGTCCTTCCAGCTTCCCGAGAGCATCGGCCTGGCTGGATCCAAAGGTGTCCTGCCACTCTCGCTGTTTTTGTGTCTCGCGGCACTCCCCTCTGCTGCAGGCATGCCCCTGACTCTCTGCACTCACTGCCCACTCTATGCAACCCCACCATCTTTGGCTGTTGCTGTTGGACTCTCCCTGGGTCTCCTTGGCCTCCCATCCACGCTGCCTCTTGGGCTCACCAGTCCTGGGTCTTCATGGACCAATTTTCATCTACTGAGTCCCACACTTGAACATGGCCACTGACATGGAGGGTCTTGTGACTGGCAGCCTTCCAGAGCTATCCCTACAGGGCCCAGCAAGACTCCAGCTCCAACAAGAACCACTGCCCCTCAGGGGCTCTAGCCCACCCTTCACCCCTCTCTTTCCCTTACTCCCTTCCCTGATCAGAATTGTGTCCTCAACCCAGATTCCCTCCCCCATGCCCTCTTCTGCTACCCCAAGGCAAACCCCTGCTCTCCCCATGGCCAGGCAGGTGCTCTTCTTTGCAAGTGACCCATCCCCCACCATGCACTAGAGTAGCCCCTTAAGTTTCAGATTGGATCACCATCACTTCCATAGTCAGTCAGCTCCCTAAATTTCTGCACTTAAAAATAGCCCTTACCATGAAGCCTTGAGGGCCTGTGTCATGCACTTCTCATTTTTTACCACCTAGAGGCTCTACCTTGATGGTTTCTTTTGTTCCTGAGTAAACCTAGCTCCTAGGTGCCTCAGAGCCTTTGCACATATGCCTCTAACTGCCTGGAAGCTATCCTGAACCTTAGCTGGTTGGTTAACATNAGGGTCTTTGCTCAGCCATCAAGTGCTGGTCATAGTTTCCCTGGCATCCAGTCACTTCTGGGCAAACCACTCTGTTCCCCTCCCCCAACTTTTTATGATGAAATATTGATGGTATTCTGAAAAGCTGAGAGGATTTCACAAGTATCTAGACTCCACCACCATGGGTTGGCCGGCTTTGTCACTGTGTAACATCTCAATTTGTTTCCTTTTCATACATGCCAGAAGTCACAAGCATAGTGGGCTTCTGCACAGTAGGCNTCTGTGGTGGTGTCCTCAACCAAAGTGCAGGGTTTATGTGGTTCTTTGTGTCTGAAGTCAAGTTTCCACCGTGAGCCAACTGAGTGACACTTACCAAGTGTGTGAATTGTCATAGCCCAGGGCTATCAAGACCAGAAGCACTTCACCCGGTCCCCTGGCCACCTCCCACAGATCAGCACCTGCCTAGCATTTCCCACCGGAGCTGACTTCTGTTCTGGACCTTTAACCAAGTGGAATTGTTACTAGGTAACTCGGGGTTCCCTTTCATAGGGTTTGAGTCTCATTAATAAAATAATTTAGAAATAGACTCAAGGAAGTTCAAGGACCATTTTTCTAGAGTTTGAGAGAAAAACATCAGGACAAGCAAGCTGTAAATCTTGGCAATCGTGACTTTAGAAAAGTAGTCAAAATGTCCAGAGGTCAGTGGAAAGGGACAGTTCATTAAAAGAGAGTAAAGGGCTCCCAAGGATCAGAGTGGGCAATGGGTCCAACAAGTTCCTGGNCAAGGCTCTGACCCTTTGTAAGACATCTGCTTTTACAGAGCATCCTCCTCACTGTATGACCCTGGCTTTTCCTGAGCATGTTCTGTTCACTAGAAGCAGCCCAGGTGAGGAAGGACTTCCAGTCTCTCTATGCAAACGGGTCCCTTGTCATGTGCTAATCTTCCAGTCCCCAAATCCTGCATACTCCTGTGCCAGGCTCTGTCACTCAGCATGACATTTGCCATCCTTCCAGAGGGGAAGGCCCCACCCAGAAGGCAGGGGGCGGGGGTGGGGGTTGCTGTTCCCTGGGGCTCCTCCCACATAACTCCCACAGCTGAGTCTGCAGGAACCTGGGTGAGGACAGGTGACTTAAGAAAAGAGTCTCACCCTGTGTCTTCTCCTCCCTGCCTACAACCCTTCCCCCTCCTGAGGAGAAGGTTTACAGTTCTGAGGTGTGGTTTGAAGTGGCCTTAGATGAGCATGGTCTCTAGGAGTCTCTGGGGTGCCTGGAGACTTACCCTTGCGAGGCAGAAATCTCTATGAGGTGAGTTGGGAGGGCTGAAAGGAGATCCAGGATAAAAATATTTGCTTATCCTGAGTTGCTAGCAGATTGCCTGAGTCCTAACATTGTCAGTTGGAAAGAAATGAGCTAATACTGAGCCCATTTCTGCTGGGAGAGGTGTGGCTCTNGGGCTCAACTGTGGGCTGTCCCNAGCTCTGAGCCCCAAGATTAACGGTTCCAGGAACACAAAGTTCTGTGCTATGTGACTNTCAGCTGGAGTGTGCCCTCTCTCAAACTGTAGCTCCTAGCCCAGGCCAGCCATGAGGACACATTCAGTAACTCCAAAAGGCTTCAGAATTTTGAGTCAGGAGATTGAGTCAGCCCCGAGGACACAAGAGCCTGGCTAGAGGGTAGGAGGCTGGAAGGGACTTTGTTTTAGCTGTGGGAGCTGTACCTACATACTCTCCAGCTGCCAGAAGACTCAGCCTCTCCAATTCTAAAGCCCCACTTATCTGAAGGCTGATGAGAGCCTGCATCTTGCTGGATGTGACCCTGGACTAGAAGAGAGAGACCAAACCTCTCTACTGTCACCTGGTGAATTTAGGACATCCCAGCTGTACAGGAGCCAGAGAACAGGGCCTGGCGCCAGCAGCCCCACCTGAGAGCTACCTCTGGAATGGGCTTTCCACCGCCCTGGGTCCTGCACACTTAAAATATCACCTGACCCTACCCCAAGGGGAGAAGAGGACCTAGCTGTCACTCCATCCCTGACCCTTGGAGCAGAGGAGCCCTATCTCGCTCCTCTGAAGTCTAACTCTGTCCTTCACAGGTGTCATTGCTCCCAAGTGCTGGCTGACAAGCCACAGACCCCAGCATTCACTGTGGGACTAAACGAGCAAAGGATGAAACAGCTGCCTACAGACTGCAGACTCTGTGTTCCAAGCTTGTGTCAACTCACCCAGGGGACAGGACCAGATCCATACGGTCCCCCAACCCCGCCATCTCCCAGCCAGACTCATTTGTGGAAACATGAGCAACTCCTCAGAAGGGGTCAGGGAAAGGAGTCTCCAGGGTGCACCCCAGGAGCTGGGATTTCTAGGTTCCCTCNAAGAGGGGAGGTCCTCAGCTGCCATACTGAACTGCATTCTAATCCTGCTTCTAGAAACACACAATGCTATGTCACTTCAGCCCGACTAACTCCAAATCTGGGCTGTTTCTTTGCCCCTAGGATGATGCAATGCAGTTAGAAAGGTTCAAAGAGACAGCGCAGGGTGGGACACAGGCGAGCTGCAGGTTGTAACTGTAGCTGCTGTCATTGTGGGAGTTCTGACATTACAGCCCTGGGCCATAGCCCTCATCTTGGCCCCAAGGAGCCTGGATCCCAAGTCCTTCTCTCCCTGATGGTCTCCAGAGCTTCTCATTCTGATCCTGCCAGACTCTGCTTCCCCTTCACAGCTGATGCCCTCACCAGGCCTGAGTGCCTTTCACCACATGCTTTTCCAGATACCCGAGTGTCCCAGAGCACCCCAGCTAATCTAAGAGTGTCCCCAGAGCAGGCCAGCAACCTGGGAGTGTCCCAGAGCACCCCAGCTAACTCTAGGAGCAAGCCAGGCCCCTAGCTAGCACCTTCTGAGAAGCCAAGNTTGTGAAAATTGCCATCACTGTTCTTTGACTGCCGTCCACATGGCCAGCACCCAGCTGGCCATGCCCTCCCTGCCTCTTGGTATCTCACACTGAATCAGCCTCAGTGCATCCATGAGGTAGCTACAGTGTGCCACTAGTAACAGCATCTGCATGGCAGCTGCCTTTCAGGACATTCATAGCAGTCACTGTCACTGGTCCATGAGGAGGGGAAGGTGCCCATACCCAATCCTCTGACGAGACAGGAGTCCCATGTGCTGCCACTGTTCCAGGCTCTGTGACACCCTACCACTCCCTGCTCCCTAGAAGCAGCTGCTTTCATTGTGGAGAGAGTTTTAGCCAGCACTTCTTCCACCAAAGCCATCACACTGAAAATTAAATAGTGCAACAGCCTAGGGACAAGGCTGCAGCAGAGGGAAATGCCAGCCCCTTGGGACAGACACTTTGTTATCACAGTTGTTTACAAGACCCACAACTGCTGGGATCCTGTGATGCTCTGGACATCACATGGAGTTGCCTCACTGAGTCAAAGCCATAGCCTTCAATCCAAGCTACACATTGCACACCAGGCCAGGCAGGTGGCCCCTTTTTACATGGGGATGTTTCAGCACTGTTGACAATACCCCCTCAGAAACTAGCTGCCAGCCCCTTGTTTTGCAAAGGAAAACTGTCTCCCAGTGAAGTCCCCACTTCCCTGGGAATGCCCGGTGACTTGGCAGAGGAGCTGGGCTGAAACCTTGCTTTCTAAATGCTAAGCCAGGCGTCTTTCTGGGATGCCCCTCTACACACAGACTGTGTGTGAGCCACAGCGTTTTTAACATTCCGGGCTGGCTTCCCAGGACGCCCCAGCATGCAACTCAGCCGCCAGCCGCTGGTGTCTGATCAGAGAATGCAAGCTCACAACATTAGCCCGAGTCGAGCTTAATTAGATAAAGGATCATTCTGCTGCCAGCAACATATCGTGCTTTCCAGAAAGGACGCTTGAGTTCAGCTGCTGCTTGGGATGAAGGCAGCCTCTTTTCNGAAGATAGGCACCTGCCCTTCTGCTGGTGAGGCAGATGGGAAGAGCCAGATTTTGTCCTGTAGAGCAGGGGTTGTACTGGCAAATGACCAGCTACCAGATCTCTAGGAGAAAGCAAAGATGAATGCCTAGTTTGGGGGTTCCTCATTTCCATGCTGCTGACTCGGAGCTTCCAGTGGGGTACCCAGTTTGTAGCATTCCCCAGACCTCAGCAGGCAGCTCCTGAAAGCCAGGAGACCAGCTTTCTATCATGGCAGACCGGCTCCAGCATACCACAGTGTCATCCCAGACTGGAGGAGACACATGTTATGTCCAATGTCTGAGGACTTGTTTGAGCCTCTCTGCCCCTTGCTTATGACTGATGACACTTGTGCCTTGGGAAACAAAAGGCAGAATCTGTCTTAAGTCTCCATGGGAATGAGTAACCCAACACCATGCAGAGATCTGAGATCTGGGAGTTGGGGATTTGAGTCCCCTTATCTTACTGGGCTCAGTGTCCTTAGAACTAATGACTTGGCTTAGACTCCCAGGATGATGGCAGGCCCCTGCCCTTCACCTCCAGCCTCCCATCCCCTCTTGCCCATGCCTTGGATGACCACAGTTGGCCTTCAGCAGGGGTCANGGCAATGCTGCTGTGGGGCTTCNCTCCCCGGGTGGTTCCCACCCTCACTGTTACCCCCAACCTCCCACACACACTGAGAGAAGGAGCTGAGGCAGAGTCCTACCTCCTTGCTGACCTTCCCAGCATGCCCAAGCACAACCCTACCCCTCTTTCTTTGGAAAAGTAGCTAAATTTCTTCATATCCTGCTTTCTCTGGGTGGTCGGTAGAGATGCTAACAGTGTTGTTGTGAGCGGGAAAGCCCTAACACACAAAGCACTTAGCATGACTGTGATGTAGAGTTAGCATTCAAAACCTAGATACTCAGGAGAGCAGTGTTGCAAATGCACGCACATACATCATATAAGACACGTATCACACATGTGCATGTACTACATATTTAAATATGTATAGGATACACATGCACATGTACACACACAAATATACCTGAATACACACATACATTGCACATATATAACATTTTACATGTGTATACATCACGTGTACACACACAAGCACACATGTGGACACATGCATGTACAATGTACCTGTGTGTGCATATGTNCACATGTACACACATAGTGTATACATACATACACATGGTCTGCCACTCCCAGCATCATGGGAGCAGACAGTAGAAAGACACACCTTGCCATGTCATGGCCATGTGAGCACCTCTCTGCTAAGCAGGGAAAGGGGTCCTGGAACCATCATCTCTTCAGGATTATGGTCCAGTATCTTCTCTGGGGAATTCCATATGCTCTTGAGTGACACTTAGGGTCCATCTTTCTCAGAAACCAGCTGAAAGGGTGCATGTATATGGAGCGCTTGCAGCCTTCCCCTAAACCTCTCTCCCTCCTGGTACAGATGGGCCTCGTTCGGGCCCTCTGCCAATTCTGCATCATTCCCTCGCTTTCTCATGCAAGATGACAATGTCCCGCCTGCTTCTCCAGGGAAGACAGACAAACGCCAACGGGAGCAAGCCTCTAAGCGAACAACAGGCTCTTGCTGCTGCTTAAGTACTCTGAATTAGAAGTCAGCAAATTTCCCAAAGGCTCGTGGGACAGGACCTCCTCACTGTCACAGACCCGGAATCAGAGAGGCTAGAGATTTGGGGAAGACAAAGCAAGAGTGGGTTCTGAGAGCCATAGGGAGGAAGATGTTTGCACCAAAGTCACCCCCACTTCCCTATCATGAGCAAGACCAACCTCTCTCTCTGCCTCCATGGGCTATGGTCAACTTCGCAAAAAAAAATCCTCCAGGATGGCATTCCTCCTTCTGGACCCTGGAAGCTCCCAGGGGGCCTCTCTGGCAAGGACAGGAACAAGGGAAGAGCCGTCTGGGCCAAGCCTACCTCATCAGGCATGGCCTAGGCCCATGTCCTCTTGATTTGTCCTTCCAATCCCTAAACAGTTCTCTGCTGTCCTGTATAGTCCCCTGCAGACCCTCTCTTGTAGGTACTTTAGAGAAATCGGAAAATGTTCTGTGGCTCCTGGGCCTGGGCGATACNGTCCTCGGGAGGCGTGGCAGTCTGGGGGGTGCTGCCCTGTGGAACTGAACACTGGCATATCCTGATAACTTCACACTGTAGACCTGGCTCCTTTATTGCCCACCCTGTGACCTTNGACATGTTGTCAAATAGAGGACCTTCAGCTACTCTGTAAACGAATCTTATAAGACTAGTCTTGCAGAGGCTCTATTTAAAAATTATATGAAGTTGCCTGTGTAAGATGTAGGCACACATGTGACCATGGCTCTCTATTCTTGTTCCTTGTGATCTTATAGAAGCTTCTCCCTTTCTCGGAGCCTGGGTTCCCTCACCTGAGGAAAGAATATTTAACTCAAACAATGGAGCTCCCCCTGATCTGGAAGTTTAAAGACCTACATGTTCTTCTTCCTTTCCTCCTTAGCCACCTCTTCTCATCCGTGTTCAGCCTTACCATGGCCAGTGCCTCCTGCTACTGCCTAAGGCAGCCCAGGCTTGGGGCAGGGGGGCTCTCCCCATGGCAGTTGCTGGACTCTGTGGCCCCCATGCCCAGAGAAAAGCTAAGGTTGCCTCAGTGGTTGGGTGGTCAGTCCCCCTATTTGTCTCTGTGCCCCATCCCAGAGACTGAACTTCTAATTCCAGAACACGGAGAGTGTATAGTACCTTCCAGAGAGACCCAGATAAATGACATCCAAGAGATCCTTTAGGGGACCCTGGGTGGAGGGAAAGAGCTGTCAGGGGCTGGTGTGGCTATGACAGCTCTTGTGCATTGAGAATGTGCAAACTGGTTCCCAGAAGCCATAATGCCAGGCTTGGGGTTCTAAAGAAATTTGCTCTTTTGACATCAATGTATATTANTATATTAGTCAATACATCAACATCAATGTATATATAATTAATTATTATATTAGTAGAGTCAGGCAACACGCCAGGTTCAGGGGACACAGAGATGAGCCAGGCCTGTGGGCAAAGATTCAGATAGACTCACTTGGGGACCTAGTGGCAAATCCTTTGGAAAGACAGAATTGCCCTGAATTCCCCCATTTTGTGAGTCTATATTTTCTTGTGTCACAACTCTTTGAAGTGAGGCACACAGCTCATTCACCCTCCTGAGGCCCAGAAGATAAGGACAGCTACAAGCCTAGATCCAGGCAGTGGCCCCCTGGGACATCCCATGACTAAGAAGTTGGGATGACAGGTCCTCTGTATTCCTCCATACCTGGGTACCTGGCTACTGGAGCCATCAGCTGGCCTCTGCTGCCCAGCAGATGGGTGACTTTCAGTGGCTCCAGGAGGGCACATGGGTCCCAATAGAAACTGCACATGCTCTGATATTGGTGCCCCAGCCAGGCTCTGTATGTATCCTGCAAGCAAAGCTATCCCCTAGCACCGCTCTGCTCAGGTGACCGTGTTCTCCTACAAGAGACTTAGGTGTCCTGGCTAATCTCTCGGAGTGCTGTCAGAATAAATAGATGTTCTTCTCAAACCCAGAATCAGGCTGTTCCCGTGTCACATGGATGCTAAGTGTCTTTTGCTGTGCCCCTGGCTTCCTGCAGATCTGCCTAGGAGCAAGGCACTTGGCCCTCAGTGAAGGCTAAACTGTAATTGCTAGGAGTGATACCTAGTGCCACTCCTCCACTCTGTGAGTGATCAGGGGCACCTGGGGCACTGAGACACACTCTGTTCCCTGTCAGGCTCTGGAGACACCCTGAAGAGTCTTTCAATCTGGTTGGAGGGCGGTGACCACATCCTTTAACCTTGGTGACAAATCTTCAGACATGGCCTCAGTTGTTGAAGGTGATGAACGGTGCTGCCCCCATGCCAGGTGAATATTTTCCCCTGGAGTGATGTGGCCAGAACCCCCAAATGGATTAAAACATCAGAATCAGGTAGCCACTGTGTTCTCCTTTGTGGCTGCATCTCTTGACCTGGCTAACAGAGAGCCCCTTGACCCAGTTCTGTTCTACAAATTCACTCTCTGATCTGTAGGCAAAATCATTTCTCCAGATCTTTCCTGTTTGGTTTTGTTCAGGGTTTTTGTTTGCAAATGACATAATGAAAATTACTTTCAGTTTATTTCCAAAATAAAAGGAGACCTTAGCCTGAGTCCCACCTACACATCTGCAGTCTTCTGGCGCTGTCCCAGCATTGTGGCCTACAGGGCACCCCTCAGTGCCCCTGCTTACCCTGCTTCTACCTTTCCCCTTCTGGGTTTGAATCACCATCCAGGCCGAACTTTCTTAGGTGAAGGCCACAAGCAAGCTCTCACACTGTCCTGATATGTCCACAAACAGCTGCAATCCCAGGGAGAACACTGGTCCCCACAGTTNCTGAGAAAGGCTNGAAAGAACCCTCAGCCTCCAGCTTGGGTTCAGACTGGACACAGGGGGAAATAGTTCCAGAATGTTCTGTGTATACCACCCAGTGTTCATTTGTGTCATAGAGGACCGGTTTTGCTCTGTTGTGGTCATTAGTTAATGAAACTGAGCGGGGGTCGGGGAGGGAGAGTGCTAAATAATTACAAGCCCTTCTGCAGATTTTTTTTCCTACTGACTAAGGTTAAAATGAATAGTGTTGATCTGCTGCCCAGGCAGTAGGCTTGTTAAAGGAAATGGTATTTAAAATGATTTTTGAGCCAAAGCAATTTGGCTGCTCCAAGGCATCCTTTATCTTTTGCTTTCAAGAGGATAATAATGTTTAAAAACGAAGTCACTCATACAGTTTCCTGTCGGGAAGCCAGGCTATGATGGGCACCTCCTCCTCGGGTTTGTTTACTTGATCTGTGATGGGAAATGCCAGTCTAATGGGCCCCTCTGCTGAGCCATTGGTACTCCCAGTGCACAAAGTGCTGGGCTGAACTGTGTCCAGCCTGCGCCCAAAGCCTCAGTGGCCACACTGTGAATGTCAGAACTGAGTAGGACACTCAGGGCAATATCTATTTCCAGGGTTGAGAAGTATGGGAGCCACATAGGGTGGGAGAGGCTTCCATTTGGCCAAGGAGGGTGTGCCTCCCACAGAGAACGCAATGGGGCACTGGGTTGGGATGGTAAGCGAGCCCTCCAGAGCAGGCGTATTCCTTGTCATTGCTCTTATCCCTGCCTTTACACAAGGCAGGGACCATGGGCATGCCTTATAAGTGGACTGAAGCAGCCCCACTCCCCTCACCAGCCTGCAACTTCCCTGGCAGGAGGAAAGGACTATGCATCCCCTAAGGTTTCTTGAAGGTTTGTTCTTCCTGGTTGTGGCCCTGCAGGGCTTATGAGGGGTGTGTGTGCAAAAACTGAGAGGATCTGGCCCCAGCCTTGTGCACTCCCAGAATGCCCTGCTCAGATGTCCAAATGCACCCAATGAGCAACGAGCAACATCGATCCTTCTGCTTCCCCCTCCTCTTCGCAGAAGCTGGAGAAAAGTGCTGGGGCTTCGGGGAGACAGGGACAGAACTTTTCATAGCAGTAGAAGGGAGGGAGATACAGTTTCTCCTCTTGCATTAGGACACACGTGCACACACCTACACACATGCACGTGCACACACACATGCACATACACATGCACTGACTCAGACATGCAAGGTCAATGCCACCTCACCGCTCTGCGCGTGCGTGCGTGCGTGCGTGCGTGTGTGTGTGTGTGTGTGTGTGTGTGTATGTGTGTGTGCGTGTTCGTGCATGTGTGTGCACACATATACACACACACTCATACTCACACACATGCACACACATTACACAGGTGTTCCTGGTGTTCAACCATAGACCCCCATGCACTTTACACTTATTTCTGAACTCCTAGCACTTGGGAGTAGTGCTTCCCTCCCCCAGGAAACTCATGTGGAAAGATGAGGATACTTCCCTGAGAACCTAGGATACTCTCTTTGGGGTTCCTTCCGATGGTTCCCTGACCATGTATCCCTTGGGCTTCTCCGTGACAAGCCACAGAAGGAAGAGTGAGAGACTACAAAATGGGGACATACGGGAGATTGGAAATCTTAGTGAGTGTGCCTTTCACCCAGATTTGGGATCATACATGGAGCCTTGTGGGGATTACGGCCTCAGTCCTTTCTGTTCTGTCAGGCTGACCTCACTGGTCCCATCCCAGGGAGTGCTGCCAGCATGGCCACTGCAGGCTGAGCAGGGTTTTGCCAAGGACCACGACACCTGATATACTTTAAACACCCACACACACCTGGTTCATTTTGTCTTTGATTGGAGAGGTGGCTCTGGGTTTTCCTTTCAAGAGACATAGACCTAATGGACTGTGACTCTTCTCCAGATCTTTTTTTTTTTTTCAGAAAAAGGCATCATTTTAACAAAGCAACTCAGAATTTCTGTTTGCTCAAGGCAAGGGGTGGGGGGGAGCCTCTGCTTGCTGTTCAGGCCCTAGATTTTCCTGAGAGATTAGTGTGCTTGCCTGCCAAGAAGTTAGCTAAAGGAAACACATTTGCTATAGATCAGAAATATTTATCCTTTTCTGGACAGGAGATCCGAGAAAGCTGATCTGAATGTGCTGCTCCTGGAAACAGAGGATGCAGGCCCTGGAGCTGCAGCTGTGCTGGGGGTGGTCTCAGGGAATCCCTGAGGAGGAGAAGCCATGGTGGGTGTCGAGCCATGCTACCACAGTCTGTGGGGATGTGAAGGTCAACAGGACCAAACGAAAGCCAGAGATCAGTAAGTGTGTGGGCAGCTTGCCCAGTGAGCTGACTCATCCTGAAGCAGGGGCTCTACCTGCCCTACCTACCGTATATGCTCTGGGATTGTGAGCCATCTAGTCAAGTCCCCATCTAGGGGTAAATCAGACCAACCCTAATCCTACTGACAGACCAGAGAGAAAGGCCCTGGCCTCAAGTCAGCTCCATACTGAAGAGCTGTCCTACCTTCCCCAAACCTTCTCTCAAACTTAGTGGCTGTTTTGTGGCTGCTGCAATAGAGCAAGAGGCTCAGACTCATCAATGATTGAAAAACTTAACAATTGTGTCTGCCCCGCTGACGGCCAGGAAGTGAGCTGGTGACAGCCAGGAAGTGAGCTGGTTGGGCAAGCTGTTACTTAGCTGTGCTTCCTGTTTGACTGCCAGTCACCCTTGCTATATCTGGGTTCACTAATCCTTGCAGTTGGGTCCCTCTTCTGGGTTCTATTGTGATCAAGTTTGGGTTGTGGGTGGTGTCAAGGAGGAAGCAATGCATTCCTTGTGATGTCAGAGCCTGTTGTGAAATCATGTCTTTAGGCCCCCATTTTCCATTCATAAAAACACCTTACCTATGACTACCAGCCAGCATCCACCCTCCTGGGCATGACAAGGAATAGGCACCACCTACAGCTCCTGGATCTGAGGCTTACCATAGCTTGGTCTAGCCCTTCATTCCTCGGCATGATGAGTGTTATACATCCTGGTGGAGCCATGTATTGACTTCTTTGGCTCCTCCCAGACCCAGAAGGCCTGCTCTGGAGTCTCCATCAGCCCGGGCAGGTGCAAAATGACATCACCATCCAGGATCTGCCTGTCAGAGAGGTCCCTGTTTGTGTAGATTTGGTTACCAGGAAGCCTGTGTCCTTTCACCTGGAGGGCCCTAGGCCTTGTTTAAGCAGAATCAGTCTTGAAGCTCTTCAGGGGTAGATAGCCAGTCCTGGACAGACTGTAGATTCTAGGAATTTATTGATAGGCCGTGCTGCACTCATCTATTTCTGTCTTGTTCAGCAGACTTCCTGGCCGTAATTCCACCTTAGGTGGATGAAAGCCCTTTCCTCTGCCTCAGACCTGTGAACCACCTTTTCTCTGGTGCCTGCAAAAAGCTTTCTGAGTGTTGGGGGAGGGCACCCAGCAGACTTGGCCACCTACACATAAAGAGGCGGTCAGAGCAAGGTGGCTAGCCTCTCCTAGGGTGTCAGCCTGAGGTTACCCACACACAGGTACAGGCTGCCTGGGATTCTTTGTGCTTGAAAATCAGCTCTTGTGGTGGAAGCCCAGCAGGAGAAGGTGTGTGAGTCCCCGCTGGGCTTTCTGTAGACTAGGCTGTGTGGGACCAGGAGCTTATGACTCTAGGGTGAAGGACTCCCCAGGGAGAATTCTGTGTCTAACTGAAGTGTGTGAAAGTGAACATGTAGTCTAAAAAACATGGAAAAGAAACAGGCGGGGCCAGGTCCCTGTGCTCCANGTGTGTTCGTGAACTTGTCCCGACCCGTACATTAGCTGTGTGTCTATTTAAACACTGGTCACTGCCAGCACCACACTGTCATGGCCACAGTAGCGTCTCTCAGGAAGGAGCTACCAGTGTGTAAGTCAGATCTCACTTGTCTGGTGTCCATCATAATTAGAGAGTAGGTTCTTCAGAAAATGAAGGCAGGCGAGGAGGACAGCATCCTGCCCNNTCTTGCTGTCCTCTTAAGAGAAGAGTCACGTCACCTACCCCTCAGCTTCACACAAGCCTGCCATCCAGACTTCCCCAAGAGCTAAGAAAGGAGGCCTTCCTGGCCTCACACCTACTGCCCAGCTGCTAGTGGCCGCACAGTCTCACCTGGGGGCCTTTGTCGTGAGCATTCAAAGGGACACATTTCTTTTTTGGCCGTGAAGAGATGGTACAGCCTGGGGACAGAGACACAGATATCAGGTTCCAGAAGACTAAGGACAAATAGCAGAAGCCACCAGATTCCCTTGAGCCTGTGCATACTGGTCCCAAGGACATGGCTCCGGACCCCAGGCTCCCCTGCCCTGTTTCTCTGAATGCAGGCTCATCACCCAGGATGAGCAGAGAGAAGCAAGCCGCAGCTTCCAGCAAGGTGGTAACTGATCCCTCCCAGGCTAGGAGCTGGCAGTGTCCCTATAGAGGACGGGTACCACAAAAAGCTCCACTTCCCACCCTTCAGCCACAATGACCAGTCACACACACTGCCCTGTCCCTTAAAAAATCTGAAGCCAGAAGCCAGCCACTTTCTCCTGTCACTGACTTATACAGAAAGCCAAGCTCACTGACCTCTCACATCTGCTGAACCTTGTGCTGTCTGGCCAGAAGAAAGAAAGTGCCCTGGGCGCATTGGGCCCCAGCTCTGTCCCACTGTCAGGCGGCCCTGGATGAAGCACAGTGTGGTGACAGCCCTGGTTCTGCCTCTCGGCCATCACTGTTGGCACCCTGAGCTGTGACCCCTGAGAACTCTGATGGCCCCATTCATCTTGCTCCTGGTGTGGTTCTGGATGGCTGGTCACACCAGTGTGTACCTTCTCTGCAGGTTTCTTGAAACCTGGTGAACACGAGGACTTTCATTTCCCCGTGCATCAAAAGAACTCTCTCCCTGAGAGGGACATCGACAAAGAGCCAGAGTCCAGAAAGAATGACAGAGGCCATTGATGGGGGACTAGACAGACAGGAACACACCTTCCTCAGGGAAGACACTGGGCCTGGGGAAGGTAGTGTGTGTTCCAGAAAATTCCTCTCGATATTCTGTGCCGACACACAGAGCCATGGCCAAATACACGAAGCCCATCTTTGCAGACAGGAGATGGCTGGCTGGGCCTGTGGAAGATGGCCCTGGCCTGCTGCGTGCCCATGAGACTCTCAGTGCTGCCTGCGCACATCTCCTTACGGTGTGCTGGAGAGAGTCCAGCCCTTCCTGGGGCAGCCTTGCAGAAGGACAGGAGTGGGAGACACATCTATCTATGGCTTGGAAGGCTCAACAGGACATGGTTGTGTGTGTATGCATGAGTACATGTGTTATGAGTGTGTGTACATGTAAAGATACACATGTGCACATGAGTGTTGTGATGCATGTGTGTTCGTGTATATGTGAGTCCAGATGTGTTGCACATGTGTGTAGTGCATATTTGAAAGAGTATGCACATATATTTAAGTGTTGTGCATGTAGATACATACATGTGTGCTGTGGGTGTGTGCATGTGAGTTGAGGCAGGCAAGTGAATGTGTACATGTAATGTGTGTGTGAGTGTTGTACATGTATGTGTATATGGATGTTGTACATGTTTGTTTATGTGTGTGTGCACAGGCAAGTCTGACTGCAGATGAGTGTTGTGTGGTTTTGCACNTGTGTGCACATGAATGTATATATGTGAATGTATGCATGTGAGTGTTATCCNTGGAATATGCACATGCGTGCATGAGAGTTATATTGTGGACATACTCTGGTCATAGAGCATTTGACTAATATGAGTGTTGNGGGGTGTTGAGTTTGCAAGTGTGTTCACATGAGTGTTATTCATGGAGTATATGAGTGTGTACACACATGTGAATGTTATGCATGGAATATGCACATGCATGTGTGTATGAGTGTTCTGTGTATGCAAATGAGTGTGTACATGTGAATATGTACATTTCTGAATGCCAGTATGCATAATTTGTGTTGGATATGCATTCATGTGTGCATTA
>LZPO01044195.1:77637-92045 GCA_001675575.1 Neotoma lepida
TGGATGGATGGGTAGGTGAATGGATGGAAGGGGAGGAAAGGAGAGGAAGAGAGAGAAGGAGATGGAAGGGAAGAGGAGGGAGGGAGAAGCAATGATGAAAGCAGGAGCACAGTGGTGTGATTCTCTTGCTCAGCATTGCTGTGTGTCTTCCACAGTCTCAAAGCCCATACTCTCAGCAGTTCCTGCTTCCAATCCTGAATCTTCAGGTGGATATGCAGCCACAGCACCCACTTTGTGGACAACCTGGGGGGTCANTGAGTAAACACATGTGAGCATTCTATCTGTCAGCCCATGCTGTTCTGCTGTAGTGTAAGGGCAGAGCTCAAGAGCCCTTTACGTCAATTTCAGGGACCCCAGGAGAAGAACCACAGGTCCAAGAAGATAAATTCCAACTCCCCAGGAGGCTCAGACAATGCCTGGGTCCTCTAAGCTCAGGGACTCTGAGAAGAGAGACTTCCTCTGTCTAGATCCAGAAACAGGCTTTGTTCCTGGTCCCTCCTCTGGCCAGATTCAGAAGNAGTCTGGGACTTGGGCTGATGGAAGCCTTAGCCTGATAGTGGGAACTAACGGAGCCCTGAGCTATTTTCCCCTCTGCCCCCACTGTGTGCATCCTTCATCCTTCCACCCTCTACCCACCCCTAACCCCACAGCCTTCAGAACTTTAGTGGAGTCAGACTTCTTACCACTGGTGANCTCCAGTTGTGACTGCCACCATACCACAGGCTGACCCATCTTCTTGGAGCAGCAGTTCTCAACCTGTGGGTCTCAACTCCTTTGGCAAACCTCTATCTCCAAAAATATTTACATTACAATTCATAACAGTAGCAAAATTACAGTTATGAAGTACCAGCAAAAATAATCTTATGGTTGGGGTCACCACAACATGAGGGACTGTATTAAAGGGTCGAAGCATCAGGAAGGCCGAGAACCACTGTCTTCGACTCTCCCTTGAAGTCAGTGCCTAATTACTGGGATGTTTAATGTCANTTGTCAACTTGATAAAATCTAGAATCATCCATGCTCAGAGATGCCTCTGAACATGCCTTTGGGGGATACCCTTGATTACGTTAATTGACGTGGGAAGACCCGTCTTAATTGTGGACAGGAGCTGGGGTAAGCAGAGAATTCAAGCTGAGCACTATTGTGCATGCAGACAATTTTTTGTTATCTTCTTCTGATTTCCAACGATCAGCTACTTCAAGCTCCTGCTGCCGTACTCCCCGGCCATGACAGACTTAACCTGCAATTGTGAGCATAAATAAACCCTTCTTTAAGTTTCTTTTTGATTTATTTTTGTTGAGACAGCCCTGACTGTCTGTCCTGGGACTCCCTAGGTCGACCCAGACTGGCCTCAAACCCTGAGAGCCTCCTACCTCTGCCTCTTTAAAGGTGTGCACCTTAAGGTGCACCACTGTGACCAGTTTCATTTCCTTTGTTAGGATATTTGTCCCAGCAGCAGGAAAAGACACTAAGACAGCAAGTGTTTACAGTTGAGTCATGAAGCTTGAAGAAGCAGAGGGCTTGGGAGCCTTAGCCTCCTCCTGGAACTCTGAGGGCTTTTGCCTGTTAGCTAGGCAAGAACGGGTGCTCCAACGAATGAGCGGTGGAATGGATGCTGATCTGTCTTGGAGAAGGAAAATGGAAGAAGAGACAGAAANAGAAGGCAGCAGGGACACGGAGGCTGAAGGAGGAGGGAGATTAGGGCCCTGAGGCTCTTCTTGGTCCAACNCGGGCAGGTGGCTCCCCGGGAAAGGTGGGTTTATAAGGACCCCNTGAATACGGCCTTCAGTGGCAGTGGAGGGTGAATGGTTCACATCTTGTTTTCCCTGTGTGAGACTGAACCTGTTGTGAGAAATAAGGAGTATGGCAGAGATGGGCTCATAGCCAGGCTGTTGTGTCCAAATTTGAGGGAAACTGTGGGAACCTGTCCAGGCCTACTACTAGAAAGGGGACCTGCCAAGGAATGGGGAGGCTGTGGGGGCCTGCCCAGGACTAGAGAGGGACTTTCCCAGATAGGGATCAGCAGTTAGGGTGTGCCAGGGTGTGAGGAGGCTGTGGGGAGTCTTCCCAGGTGCGGAAAGCCATGGTGAGGACTTGTCAGGTGTGGGGACACTATGAGAACCTGCCCAAGTATGTGACTACTGAGAAGACCTGCAGCCAGGAACGTCTGTGGCCTGCCACAGGTGCAGCATCCCCCATTCCTCCCTCCAGGGCTCTAAGGAGTCATGGAAGACCACCAAGCCTGGGCCTCTGGACTTCTCCAGATGGATAGATGTCAGAAAATGTTCAGACAGCGTCTTTCTCAAGCTTGGAGGGCCTTTCTAGAGACTGTTTGCCCAGCCTGCCTTGCTGGGTCTGCCCTGCACCCTGCCCGCTGCCCTTGGTCAGTTCTGCTCTGTTCCTTCCAAGAACCCCAGGGAACCCCTCAGCTGGTGCCACCGACACCCACCACCGTCCCCACTACCCTCCTGCAGCCTCTGGTCTGCCAATACAAAGCCATACATCTTGGGGGTGACAAATCACTTTTTAATTGCCTTGAGGAAGAAATCTATTAGTCTTCCCTTACGTGAGAGCCATCCTAATCTGGTGGAAGCTGGCTGGAGGCCGAAGCTGGGGGCTGCCAGCTATTTTTAGTTTGTATCAACAGCACTGAGCTCAGAGCCTTCACTGGGGAGAGCAAGGGGTAAATCTTCCCAGTGCCCTGGTGCCTCTGCTACCACGTCAGCCAAGCTCACCAGGGACTCCAGCAAAAGGCTGCCTGAGATGGAGTACTAATTGCCCACATGAATTTGTCACGTCTCACATAGAACTCACTTCTTCTGTAGCTGGTCACAGTCACCATCCTGCTAAGCAGCTGAGGGACCCAGGGCGACCCTAGTAGATAGTGCCACCTGCTCCCACCCTCATGTCCATCTTCACTGTGTCCTATCCTGTCCAGTGGAGTCCTCAGCAGCGGGTGGAGGCATGACTGCATAATGTCTCCACTGCCCAGGACAGCACAGGAGCTGTCACAGCAGGGAAGAGTTATGCCCAGAATCGGGGCTCCTTCTTTCTCCTTCCTAGAACTCACAGCAGCCATCTTCATGGCTTGTCCTTGAAACTGTCTCAGGGACATGGAAGCTGGCTATGAATGACTCTCCATTTTGGAAAAGATGCAGAAAGTTGAGTGACAAGAAGGGAGAGGAGGGAAGAGAGGAAGAAGGGAGTAGTTCCATCCAAGAAAAGAAATCCTGTCACAATTGTGTTGAAGGGGCTGGGATATGGAGACCACACACTATCCCAGCGGGCATTCAGACAAGGCTGTGGTCCTCCCATGAAGGAGGGTGAGCTCCAAGGTGAATGAGTAGGTATCCGTAGATGAAGGGCTCTGATTGGCTGAGACCCACTCCAGTTACTCTTCCTATTGTTGTGACATAAACAACTTAGCCANGGAAGATGTTACTATGGTTCACAGCTGGAGAGCACAGTCCATCATGGTGGGAAGTCAGGGCCCCAGCAGCTGCATCTGCGGTCGGGATAATGAATGCTGGAGCTTGGCTCTTGCTTTCTCCTTTAAATAAGGTCCAGGACTCCAGCCCATGGACGGTGTTGCCCATACTTATAGTGGATCTTTCTTTCTCAGTTAAATTTTGTGGAAATATCCTCATGTACACACCCATGTTTCCTTGGTGATTCTAAGTCCAGCCAAGTGGATGATGATAACTAACCATCACACCTCCTAAGTCTTGAGTTGGTACAAGGCTGAAGTGATAGAAAGCTCACAAGAAGCCCACAGGGAGTGTGTTCTAAAGGAGCAGGGTTGCCCCCTCTAGCAAGATACTTCTTGGGAGCCGCCTGTCTTCCCATAGTCTTATAGTGTTTTTCTGGGAAGGGCGGGGGGCAGGGTACTTAGCCACACAGGCAGATTCTGACATTGGAGAGTGGGTGCTGGGAGCCTATTCCNTAATATCATTCTGTAGTGAGACTGTGGGCTCTGAGGACAGCCAACCCCCTGCTAAAGACAGATAGACAAGCAGTGTCTGTCCTCCTCTCTTGGGTACAGGTCCTTGTGATGCGCTATTGCTACAAAAGAACCAGGGTTTGGACAAGGAGGTTGCCAAGTCCCCTCTCTCCTATGTCTACAGCCCTAGACCCACCCCACCCCCATGAGGCCTCTCTGGGGCGTGTGTTAGGGGGCGCTTCTTGCAAGGAACTTTGGCTGTTTTCTTTTTAGTCAGAATGAGACACGTTACAGATTTATTTATGTGCATGAAATTCAAAGCTCCGGGGGTGAGGTTCCACCTGATGCTAATAGCCTTAATTGCAAATCCTTTATTTATAGACTCTGGTTCTAACAACCTCTGCCTGGTATTAANGTAAATGCTGAGTAAGGCAGAGGTGGGCTCAAGTTCCCTAGTGGCACCCCTCCTGAGTCAGGGAAATCAAGAAACAGGCACATAAAACCCAGCAGCTTCCTCCCCCATGGAGGCGGCTCCCAGGGGGCAGACAGTTGAGAATCTTATGCAAAATAGATCTCTGAGCATTCTCATTAAACCAACCAGGCCTGACTCAGCGCTTTGGGGTGAGTAGAGAGTCCCCNCCACACACACACCCTCAGCAAGAATCAAAGGAGGAGGAGGGCACAGCCTCTGGGGTGACTCCTGGCCCTGTGCAGGCTCCTGGCCTTTGCTCTGAGTTCCAAGTTCTCTGTTCTCTGGTTCACTCCCTCTGGGAGACCTTCCGGGGTTCTGAAACAGACAGGCAGAGGATCTAGAAGTCGGACCTGATTTTGCTGGAGCCTGCCACACCTCGAGAATGGTTCTAATCCAATGGCCCTGCCCTGGAAAGAGAGCTGGGTAAGGGCTTGGGAACAGACCCCGGGATCCTCCATGCCTGCTTTGCTCTGGGGAGGATCTGAAGGGCCGTCTCTGGGTACCCAGTCCAGCAGGTAGCTTATGTCTGAGCAGCAGATGCCCACATCTGTGTGATCCTGGGGATAAGCTGCAAAACTTTCCAGACTGTGGACCCACTGAGGCCGCCCCTCTGCTTCCCATCCCTGACTCAGGCCTGAAGCCCTGACTCTCTAGAGGGCACCTGAGCTGCCGTCCTTGAGACACCAGAGTGTTCTTCACCTCAGGCCTCAACTCTAGTGAATTCTACACCTCAATGCCAACTCATCTTCNTTGTCCCTCTGTTCCCTCTGATGTCACCTCATCTAACGAGATGCAGTAGGCTGTGCAGTAGGCTGGCCCCCATCTTGGCTTTCCTTCCTGCGGGCTCTGGTCCAGACAGATAACAGTTGCTTAATGTCGGGGATGGCCCTGAACAGCTGCCGCAGTAAGCATCTCTTCCCCCCACAGTTGACAGATGTGGCTCTCCTGAGCAGGATGCACATGGCCCAACCAGAAGGCACACATCNCCCCATGGTTCATGGGACATAATTAAGTGGACAGGGCATCAGGGATATCTTTATGAAGGACACTTTCTCTGTGANACCCTCTGCCAGTGTAGCAGCAGGCCCAAANAGCAAAGTGGCTTCCCTTCCCCACCCTGTCTGAAGGACCCTTCGCAGCCAGTGCACTCTCTGCCCAGAGACTGAAAGCCACCNCATGTAGCCACTCAGCTTCNGACGCCAGAGAGGCTTTTCCNAAGTGACAAGCAGCACAGCCCTGTGTGTCACCTCTGCACAGGGTCTGACCTCCACCTGCTAGAAGAGGCCAGACTCAGAGTCAGTAGGGAGAGGGCTGAGGCCAAAGTCTGTATTCCAGGAACCAAGCCTGGGAGACACATCTGGAATGCACTGGATCCCATCTCTCCAGGAGGAGCCTCTTGCCATTGAAGGGTACCCAGATCAAGAAATGGAACAGCCTGTTCCCTGGAAATATCTCAGCCTGTCCTTGTTAATCAATCACTTCCCTGGAGACCAGTCCAAACCCTTTAGCCCCAGACAAATAGAGAGACTGTTGAGCCCCTTGCAAGACACAAGATTCTAATTGCAGATGGCTTTATTGGGCNAACACTTTTCAGAGGGACGGACACTCCAGGTCCAGGCGAGCCTTGGAGGGTAGAAGAAAGGCTTTGTCTGGAGTTTCCATTCCTCGNTCTGACTGACAGGGATGAACCTCTTCTTCTTAGAAGGGCTTTTCCCCACTCTTCTTCTCTTCAGCCCCTCACCTCCATGCACCCTCCTTTGGCATCACCTGAGGTTTGTTTTCCTGCTTCATCCTTTGGTTGATCTTGCCTAACAAATGTGTTCCCATAGCATGCCAATTTACCTTAAAGTAACAAAGCTCAAGTTTCAGACCCCTTGGTTAGATGTGAATGGTGTTTGGGAAAATGCAATGACCAGCTTCGTGGGTGGGGTGGGGGTGGGAATGAAGAGCCTGATTTTTAGTGTTTGCCAATTTCCATGGTGTAAATATTTCCACTGTGGCTGATTCAAACAACAGATTGACATCCCTCAAGAAGATGCCTAGGACCAGGCATATTGCAGAGCCCAGAAGTTTTCAGGTTTTAGAATATTTACCTATGTATGAGATGCATTCACCACACCCAGCTTGTTTTAGCACAGACTTTTCTACTGGGTCTTGTTGACATTCAAAACTGTTCAAGGCTTGGGAACTGAATGACAGCTCAATGGTTAAGAGCACTGGCTCCTCTTGCAGAGGACTCAAATTCAGTTCCCAGCATCACATGGATGCTCACAACCACCTGTAACTCCAGTTCCAGGGAAAATCTGATGCCATCTTCTGCACTCACATGTGTGGATACATACATGCAAGCTAAACAACCATACACAAAATAATACATAAATCTTTTTTTTTTTTCAAGATTTCAGGGTTTGGAGCATTTTGGATTGGGAATACTCAGCCTTTGCCAATACGATGTCACTGGGTGAAAAGTTGAGAGAAAATATAAGTGAATTGGTGTGACATGCCACTATCTGCAGCACACAACAGTCCCAATTATGTAAACCTCAGCTCCAATCCAAGTCTGTCTTTGCTTATGATGCAGGATAGGAGCATTNGAAGAGGTCGTGTGCCACTGACTGTCCCAGAGCAGCCCCNTGCCAGTCTGAGCTCACACCAGATANCATCAAACCATGAATATNCGTGAGCCCCNCTTTCNTCNCTCAGCCCTGGAGGATTCCAGAACTCCCCNACATCCAGGCTTTGAAATTTCTAGAGAGTTCACCTAAGCTCTCAGCTCTACCAGCTACAGGGTTCTGAATCCTGGATCCTGCCTGTTCCCTACCAGCTGCCCTTCCATCATCCAAGACTCTTCTTGTGGGTGACAGTCCCCAGATGCACAGAGCCTGTAGCCTCCATGGTGCAGGTTGTCAGTATAGAGTCCTTGGGCCTCCGCACACATCTAACATATGCACTGTGTTAGAAAACATTATGCAAGATAGCGAGATGGCTTGGTAGGCAAAGACACCTGATGCCTAGCCTAATGACCTGAGTCTGATCCCCAGAGAGAACTGACTTCTACAAGTTGTCCTCTGACCACCCCCCCATGTGTGTGATATGGCACATGTGCCCATGATTATATACACAAAGACACACATATAAATAAATGTAATTTAAATTTTTTACAAAAGAAACAGTCGAGCATACCTAAAAATCTTGAAATCTCACACAAACCTGNAGATTTTAGGCTCTTCTTGAAAGCCTGGGAGCCTCAGCCTAGTGAATCTAAATGCCCCCCTGTGGCTGTAACGGGCTGGGAGCATCTGGCCTCCAGCCACACCCCACACTCTCTGCCAGGGCCANCCAGCAGCTGCCATTTCTCATACCACCACCAGTTTTTCTTCAAGAAATACTTCCAGCTGCCCAGGTTTTGTTTTTTCAGAAGTGGTCAGTGAAGGATGGAGTAAGTGGTCCATGCNCTCAGCATATTTCATTGTGGGAGAGTAGAATATTCTTCTTGGGCCACTGCACTAGATCATTCCAGAGGACCCATTTGCCACCTTGTGGGACAGCACCTCCTAGGGTTGTGTGTGGCATAGTGTATGCTTATCTGCGTGCTGTGTGCAAAGTGGAATTACATCAAAATAACTCCCTGTAACCAGCCTTCCTTACATGTAGACATCTGTGTGGCTCCACCCATTGCCTTGGAGGTCTCACGGAGAGTCTGGTAATGGATGACAAGGGCAGATGTGGGAAATCAAGGCCCAGGGATGGGCAACTCCCCTTGTGGAATGAAGGGCCTGAGGGACAGATCTAGGCATGCGTCAGAAGAGCCTCAGAGCTGAGGTGATGTGGAGAGAATGAAGCACTCTCCTCTGCTGGGTTCACCCTTCCTACTGCAGGGGGCTGCTTCCTCCAGGAAGCATTACATTTATCATGCCTTCCTTTGGGTCCCCTCTAAACACTCTACCTGCCCTCCACTGTACACCTCATTCTGTGTGTTGTGATTCTATTGATATGACCCAGCTTCGAGGCAAGGGCCATGCCCTGTTCATGATGGTGTGCCCACTGCCTGAGACTATGCTGGTACATGAATGGGTCTCAGTAAGTAAATATGAATAAATGAATGGATGTATGGAAAGATGAATGGGTGGGTGGATGGATATATGGATGAATGATGAGTGAGTGGCTAGATGATAGTTGAATGGATAGATAGAAAGATGGCTATACGGATGGATGCAGACATGCATGGGTAGGTAGAAAAAAGGATTTGTGGGTGGGTAGGTAGAGGGATAGATGGGTAGGTGGGTGGGTGGGTACAGGTGACATAGAAATTGATCTCTGAGAGGCCAGACTGGGGCCCAGCATCAGAACTGGAGTACAGCCAGGGCTTAGACAAAGTGAGCTCCATTTGGAACCAGGTTTCACTAGATGACCAGAACTAACCAAGAATCTTGCCATAAAACCACTGAGCCAACCAGCCTGCCCAGAACAGTGGCCCCAGCCAAGAAAACTGCAGCAATCCTACCTTCCAGGTATGGTTCAGTCCCCCGCCCACCCTAGTCCAAGAGTTCAATGGTGCCCTGCCTTCTGGGAGCACATGTCTGTGATTGCACACATGGGGATCAGGCCCCTCTCTCCTGCCTCTGCTTCCAGAGCTACCAACCCAGACACATGGATCTAGTACTAGCCCTTCCCAGAGTACAAGCAGGAGCCACAGGCCAGTTGAGGATGAAAAATGCCGCAAGTTAAAGGCGTCTGAGGGATAGTTATATAGTTACACAGTTTTTAAAAGGTCAAGAAAACTATTGCTAGGAGTCGAGCGCCAAGTGCAACTCTCAGCTGTGATTAATTGACTAAATCATGGCAGCCTTGACCTACCTCTTTGAAGTTGAATGAATTAGCTGGTTAGTTACGTGAAACTGCCTCTCCACCATGAGGAGGGAGGGAGTCACTGGTCTTTGGCTAATGGCATGCCCCAGTGAGTTGCCCCCAGCCTGCCCTGGACACATCACCCTGAGGAACTGAGGGGCACAGGATCCGCAGGAAACTGACTCTTGCCACAGAAGATCTTGGGCTGTGCTGAGCGGGGCAAAGCGACCTTCCTTACTGCTCCAGCTGCTGTGGCCCATGTTCCATGCCTGGCTCCTACCTCTCTTGTTTGTTTGTGCCTTCTCTCTTTCTTGTCCCTTTCTTGTGGTTGGAACTTGTTCTCTGACCTTGGCCTTGTGCATGGGTAAGTCCTTTGCTTGGTTCTCCCCAGCCCAGAGGAGACTGACTCAGAAATGACAGCTTTAGACAGGGCTCGTCAGTGATAGCTCAGCTCTAAAGGGGGAAAAATTGCCGCCTTGTCATAATTATTGATGGGAGCTGGATTCGCTGAGTTAGACAATGGGAGAAGGGTTGATATTATGGCCACAAAACTTGATTTGGTCAATAAAGCAAATTGGTTTAAGTGAAAATAAAGCCGCGTCCACAAGTATATTAGAAGAATTAAGTAATTGCTGTCCAGGATGCATGGAATATAAATCTCTGTTTGCTTGAAATTATTACAATGTGTTATTGATTACTTTCAACCTGCCATTGCCTTTTAAGTTATAGATTATTAAAGGGTAATATGTTTAACAAATATCTTCCGAGGCGTGCCCTGATAAAACACACAGACATTACACAGGCAAATCACCCATCACCCCAGCAAGTTCTGTGTTCCATGGTCACATGACAAAGACTCCAGGGTTAGCTATCAGGGACTGGGGATCATCACCAGCTCTGGTGGACTCGAAGAGACCTTGTCTTGCTCCTCACAGATTCCTCTGTGTCCCCCTCCCTTAACCCCATCACANGATACACAAGAGGCGGGGCATAAATATTGGTTCCACCGATAGCCTTTTTTCTTTCTTGACTTTTTCTTTATTAAAAATATTTCATTATAGAGGCAACTGAGCTCGTTGTAACAAATGAATNCATTATTCTTAAATATTTAAAAATATTATTCTAATTAGAAAAATTAGATACATTTGCAGTAGAACATTTATGAGCTATAGGAAAATATGAAAAAGATAATAAAAGTCACCCAGAGACAACCCCTGCTTCTGCTTTGCATATTTCTTGTCAGTCTTTTGGCTATATTCATGCAAAAGAGTGTTTTTTCTTTTTACACAATAAGCGACAGAATGTGCAACTTAGTGTTTTGTGCTCCGTTCACCTAACCTTATATGACATGGCTTTTAATGGCTGTGTAATATTCCATTTTGCGGACATACTGTAATTTACCTAGTCATTGCCTTCTGTGGGATATTTACGATGCTTTCAATGTTAAACCTTAGAAATAGTTATCTGAAGAACATCGTTGTGTATTAATCTCCCATCTCAGCTCTGAGTATTCCAAGNTGACAAGTTCTCAGGGGAACAGCACTCTGCAAATGTTACAAGAAGGGCCAGATCCTGAACCTGTAACTTGTGCATTCAGTTTATTGTTGAAATTCTTGGTAATTTTTGAAGACAGGGTGGGTCACTTTGCATTTTGCACCTGGCCCCATATGTTCCGCAGCAGCTCTGGCAGATGTTCCACAGTTGGGGGTGGGGGCATCCGCTCAACAGCTCAGGGACCCGAGCCAGGTCCCATTTCATCCCCGTGAGAAGCAGAGACCAGGGCATGACTTCCATCACGCCTGGCTGGGCATCACCTCCACACAGAATTTAAGGCATATGCCAAGGCGGCTCTACTGAACTTTACCGTTGCCATCTGTATCTTCTTCAGACTGCTTCAAACTGTGAGTTGCTTGCACCATTATTTGGAGGTTTTCTTAATTTCTAATCATGACTTTCACCATTTTTTTTCTTAAATTTTAAAGCAGTCACAAACTTACTGAAAATCAGAAGGCACTGCTGACCATTTGAAAGTTGCCAGCCTTCCTGCCCCCAAACGCTGTGGTCATATTCTTCTACGAGGCCATCTCAGAGCTCTCAAATCAGGAGCCAGCTGTGGCACACTTCCCAGGGGTCCTCAGCTTTTAAGTGAGTCCCATCGGCTGTCCCAAAGCCCTTGGCATCTTCTTCAACCTGGAATATNGGTTCTTCACTCTGCCCTTGGCTTCTGTGTCCTTGCCGTCNTTGAAGATTACAGATCAGTTGTTTGGGGAAGGGTGTCTGGTGTCTCCTCCTGAGGAGGTGCTGGCTNTGTGACCTCATGCCAACTGTACTGAGGGCCNCTAAGTGCCGGGTGGCCTAGGGTTCATTCTGACCAAGATGGAGCAGTGTCTTCAAGTCTAGTCCCTGTGATGTTAGTCTCTTGCCCTCTTTAGTTACTAAGTATTCTGCCAGTGGGCACTGTGCAAAGTCCCTTCTCAAGCTTCAGTTACTTTGCTTATTTTTACAATGTTACACATCAACAGTCTCCTCTTGTTCAAAGGATTATGAGCCTCTGGTGATGCTGTTTGTGATGCTCACACTGACTCAGATCTGGACCGTGGGTGGGCGTCTGAGCCATACGAGATGAACCATCACTCTGTGAGCATTTCTTCACTCTCAGAACTCAGAGTTCCAGGCATATCTGTACTTTCCTAGAATCCACCATTTCTCCAAAGTTCCTGGTTCCTCTTAAAGGAAAGTGATATTTAAAAGCCAAGATATGGGCTCTTCAGTGTGCTCNTGGTTATCTTGATGCTGTTGATCCAAGCCTTGTCAGTGGATAGAGCAAGAAACACACCCAGTGTGTGTATGAGTTTATTACATACTTATAACCATACTTACCAAATTAATAAGCTATCTCNTAGCATCCTGAAATATTTCTGCATATGCGACCAAGCTCCCTGCAAACTACTGATCTCATATCTCTACCCCCTGCCTTCCCTACCTGGCTCTGACAGCCCTTGAGAGGCCACCCTACTGGGGGTACTTTCCCCTTACCCATCAATGAAGCAATCAACCATAAGCTATCTCCAGGCTCAGGGGAAAGAGTGTTGTGATCTACTAGTAATGTCTGTAAAGGACAGGCAAATAGGAAGTGTGGAACACTTCTCCNGACCTGGGAAGATCAACATGTACATTCAGTTGTCAGGTGGCTGTGTAATTTTGAGAAATAGATAACAACAAACAACTATAACTAATAAAAATAAATAGNCTGGCAATTGGTGTTNNCCAAGTCATGTAGTTGCCCTTTATATCGGGTACTGGAAAACACAGATCTGGGTCTGCTCTGCAATTTTCCACCTATAGCTTTGAACAGCTCCCTCAGCAGCTCCCCTCTGGGGAGTCCTATATAGAGCTTGTCAAGAAGGTGACCATGCAGAGATGTTANGACTTCTTTTAGCCCTTATGGGGTGGCCCTGAATGGTGGGGCTACTACTAGNGAACTAATGGCCTGCCTTCTGCACCATTGTTCCTCAGACTGGTGTCNACAGAACCCAGAGGCCACAGAAGACTCAATTCCATACNTGTGTGCCAGGACCTCCAGAAAGGGCTACTACAGAAAGCACGCTCTAAGTAGAGTGCCATTGTTGGTTTTCCCAGAGCCTCACCTGGAACCTATTTATCCTACAGATATCTGCCTCGGAGACAATCAGCTAGAACAGTGGTTCTCAACATGTGGGTCGTGACGCCCTGGTCAAAACTCTATCTCCAAAAAACATTTATATTATGATTCATAACAGTAGCAAAATTACANTTATGAAGTAACATTGGAAATAATTGTAGGGTTGGGGTCACCACNACATGAGGGACTAGCTGTACTAAAGGGTCTCAGCGTTAGGGAGGTTGAGAACCACTGAGCCAGACAGTGTTCTGGAGGCCAAGGGAAGCAAAATCTAAAAAGTCACCCTGAATGTCAGGAAGCAAAGGCTGATGCAGGGGTGAAGCTCTGAGTATGCNGGGCACATACTGAGTCCTTGTGAGCAGGNACCCACCAGCCACCCAACCCCCNTCTCAANGACCTCAACATCCATGGGAGAAGACCGAGATCCCCGGGGCTCTGAGTGTCTAGATGGACTCTGCAGGAGACCNGTGCTCTGGCCTGGCTCCCAGCAGANCATGGAAACAGCCTGGCTCCCCCGTGGGCTTGCCTAGATGCTGGTGGGTCTCCCAGCACCTGTCTTTGTCATTTGGCCCCGGCCACCAGTCCTGTTCTCCTCAGCTGTCTGGCTTTCTCAGCTGGTTGATCTTTGGCAGAAAAGCCCTTGTCTTGAGCTTCATTACAGGCCTGAGGGCCCCAGCACAGAGCCACACANGAGTGGGAGAGTGCCAGAGCAGTGGGCTCCAGTAAAGACTTCTTCTATTATGGGGTGTGCACTTTTGTTTTTAAGACAAGGTCTTGTAGCAGAAATTTTTCCAGTCCCACCTGGCCCTGCAGTCCCATAGCCACTTATAAAATAATCATTCAGAGACTTATATTAATTATCAGCTGTATGGCCTATGGCAGGCTTCTTGCTAGTTAGCTCATTCATCTTAACCCATTTCTATTAATCTATGTTTCGCCATGTGTTCCGTGGTCTTACTTGCATCTATTACATGTTGCCCCTTGGACGGCTGTTTGGCGTCCCCCGCCACTCTCCTTTCTCCTTTCACTATCTCTCTTGGATTTCCCACCTGGCTCCATCCTGCCTTACCATAGGCCAATGCAGCTTTATTTATCAACCAATGAGAGCAACACATATTCACAGCGTACAGAATGCCATCCCACAGCAGGGTCTCACTTTAGCCAGACTGGCCTCAAACTCACAGCAATCCCCCTGCCTCAGCTTCCCAAGTGTCGGGAATACATTGTTATTCTTTAAGTCTTTATCATGAAGCATCATGAGACCCTTGAACCTGCAGCAGCTTCTGCAAAGTGCAGTGAAACATGTTGGGGTCAGACAAGGATGAGCCCCACCCCCAGGCACCACAAGAAAGCCAGGAGAACATCTGTAAACTGGCTGCCACTCTGAGTTCTAGCCACTGCATCATTGCCCATGGGGGTCCAGGAGACAGGTCCTGTGATAGGAAGTAGGTGAGGGCCTGACTGTCCCACTTCCAGCTTCCAGGGCA